>LZPO01008199.1:55981-79428 GCA_001675575.1 Neotoma lepida | reverse complement strand
TGAAAGAGGTCTTGTGTCACCCAGACTGGCCTCAAACTCACTATTTGGCCAGGTTTGGTTTGAATTCCTCCTGATCCTCTTGATTCCACCTCCTAGTTGTATAGCCATGTGCCACTATGCCTGGCTGACCTCAGTCTTCTGAGTCATCGTGTCATACAGCAGTGGTTCTCAACCTTCCTAATGCTGTGACCCTTTATTACAGTTCCTCATATTGTGGTGACCCCAGACCATAAAATTATTTCATTGCTACTTCATAACTGTAATTTTGCTACTGTTATGAATTGTAATGTAAATATCTGATATGCAGGATATCTGATATGTGACCCCTGTGAAAAGGTTGTTTGACCCCTAAGGGGTTGTGACCCACAGGTTGAAAACTTCTGTCATAGAGGGACTGATGAGCTCCTTAGGACCTTGTTTCTAAGTCTCCTAGCCTTATTAATGAGTGCTTAACCCTCAAGAGCTGATCTTCTCCAGAAATCCAGCTGCAGTTAGCCTCACCTTGAGGAGAAGGCTTCAACATAGAAATTTCAGGCGAACGCTAACACCCATTTCATAGCACTGATGCCTATGATGGTGTTGTGTCACTTGATGTTTCTTAGGCAGGCCGTCAGAGTGAGACCTGTGTCTGAGGCTCTCTGGGTGCGGTCACACTACCTGTGAAAGCTGGATCCTTTGGTTTATCTTTATACTGTTCTCCATTTGCTGGTTAAGGCTTTCTTCAGGTGTCCCTTGAGGACAGTCACTTGGTAAAGTCATGGTGGCATAGTCAGAAGTCACCCCATGTCCATCCTGTAGGTTGTCNTGAGGGTTGAATAAATGCTGAAGACTTGCTTAGCATGGTTCCTGATAGGCTGATCACTCAGTCAGCGGCTAGCCATCATTACTGAAGTCATTTGTCCTAAAAAGGAGATGCTTTTTTTTTTTGGATGATACTCATACAATATTTGGAAAACAGACAAGTGTGTAAACGAAGAAAATCTCACTACTCCTCACTACATTTTTGGGATATTTTCTGTAGTTTTTCCTATGTATGTAAACATATGCATACATTTAAATATGTTTATTTGTTTTTTAAAAATTATTTATTTTTATTTCATGTACATTTGTGTTTTGCCTGCATGTGTGTCTATGTGAAGCTGTTAGATCCCCTGAACTGGAGTTACAGACAGGTGTGAGCTGCCATGCAGAGGTACTGGAATTGAACCCAGGTCCTTTGGAAGAGCAGTCACTACTTAACCACTGAGCCAACTCTCCAGNTCCTAAATACATATATTTGTAAACTTTTATGACATGTCTTTCTATTTTGCTGAACAGTATAGCTTAAGCATTATTTTTGTACTTTGAATTCCTCCTGTGCACTNATGGGTGTAATATGCCTGGAGTGACTCTTGCCCTTGGACAAGGGTGAGTACTGCATACATAGCATGTGCGGAGAGTGGGCAAGTAGAGAGCTAGGAGTAGAGGGGCATTTGCTTGTTGCCTTAGATTCAGAGCTCTGTGGAGCTCACCTGGGGACCAAGCACCAGCTTTCCTGCTGTTTCATTTTGCAGACAAACTCACCTGAATCACTGCTTTTAAAGGACGCTCAGGCATCAGAGGCCTACAGAGGACCTGATTTAAGTGATAGCTAGGAAAACTTTTGCCTTGTAGAAAGTACTTGCTCACTTGCTGATTTACTTGCTAGTTTATTCTTGAGCTCAGATCTAGTTCTCTAACCCCAACTGGCCTAAAGCTCCTGTTTTGCTTTCCTNCTGTGAGGATTGCAGGAGTAATGCTCAGTGCATTTGTATTTTTTATTGGGCAGTTCATTTGATTTTTATTTCATAGTGAGACTTAACAGGCTTTGTTTTTAGAAAGCAGTAGCTTATGTTGTTTTGGGCATTGGAGCTGTATCAGAAATGACCTGGTATCCTGGTTTGTCAGAATTATAGAAGGTCTGGGGGTGGAGGTAGAACCATGGTGCAGTAACCTAGAAAAATGTGTTTTTCAAAATAGTGATAATCACTGTTCTGCTTCCTTTTTTCAGATGAAAAAATTAGGATCTACCATGGCTAAGGGCTTTGCTTAAAATCCTACAGTTAGGGGGAAGGACTAGAGTTGTTGGAGACTGAAGTGGCTCTGTTTCACTAGGCTGGACATAAATTCATTTGCTTTCCTTTGTGAAGAAAAAGAACTATAGCCCGACTGACTGAAAGATGCTTTTAAGCTAAGGTAGTAGGCCAGAGATGTAGCTCAGTTGGTAGAGTGCTTGCCCAGCATGCACACGGCTCTGGGTTCAGTCCTCAGCACTACATAAATCAGGCATGGTGGAATATGCACCATATCCTAGCATTTGGGAGGAGGCAGAAGGATCAGAAGTTCAATGTCGTCCTTAGCTACTTTTAGAGCTTGAGCCTAGTTCTGTCTTAGAGCCTTAGACCCTGTCTAGGAGAGCTATGACAACCAACTTGTATTTGAATTGTGCCATAATAATTTATGCTAATTTTTTGCACTAAAGACATATATAATTCCTAAAATTTTGATCAGGTAGAATTTGAAGAAGAAACCATAGTGGGCATAAGAGTATAGGACTCTTTACATGTTCATTGTCAGAACTTCTTCCCTGTCTTCTGTTTTTTTAAAATAAATTCTGCCTCATAACATTTCATCTTAATATCAGCAAGTATTTAAACTTTCAGTTTCCTTATAATGTTCTATAATATGGTTTGTCTGAATCTGACTATAAATAACACTGCAAACACCAATGGCTCATAATTGACAATTTCCACTCCCTGCCCCAGAACATCCTTGTTAAAAGAAATCAGTGAACAAGGCCCTGGGTTTATTCTTTTTAAGATTATTTTTATTTTTAACCCCAGAACTATTTTTAAAAAAAGAAAAAGAAAAAAAAATCAGGCTGTTTGTTGGGCTTGCCACTGTGAATTTTACTGATTGTTAACCGTGAGCTGGTTCAGCATGTCCTCTGTCCTATTTCTTGTAAGTCAGACTTGGATTAAGGGTAACGTTTTTTAAAGTTACAAGACTATGTAATGGAAATGAATTGTTCTTCCTGGAGGCAATTTGTCCATAGTGTCTTTTGTAAATTTATTCGTGTGTGCATATACTTTGCCTATTATACACAGTACATGTGTATACACAGCACATCTGTGGCTGTTGACTTTGCCATATCCCCTAAAAGTGCTGTGATCACTCAGGCTTGATAAGCGGCTGGCACCGACTTAGTGCTTTCTGTTGCCAGGCACCCTCTCCTTAGCACACATATGAGTTCTGCTGTCCTTAAAACTACATGGGGTACGACTGTCGATCACCATTTCACAGTTCAGAAAGTGGCTTGTGCTCATGTTGCTGCTGAGGAATGGAGTCTGGGCTTTCTTTCCATTGAATGGTTGGCACCGAGGTTCTTCACCACAGCTGACCGAATCCTCATTGGGGATTTAACATGGAAATTACTGGGCCCCTTCCCTAGAGGTCTATTTGATAGCTCTGGGTGTGGTTTGTATAGCCTGTGGATTTTCAGAAGCTTCCCAGTAACTGATATGTGGCCAGGGTTTTTCTTGACGGCCATAGAGTATTATATCCTATGGATCCTATTAGTGTCATTATCTAATGGGTCCCTAAGGGGGTGTGTATTTAAACTGTTTACAGTATGCTGGTGTCACAAATGATGCTGCAGTGAATATGTTTGTGTGTGTTTCTTAGAACATGTGTATGCGTATCTGTTGGATGAATTNCCAGAACAGGAATTACTGGGTCAAAGGTTTATTTAATTTTGATGGATTGCTGAATTGGCCCCTGAGAGAGTCTACCTACCCATTTGCTCTCTCACTGCCAGCTTGCATGAGGGAACCTGATCCCTTCCCAGCTTCTAATAGTGGCTTAAACTCATTTCTGGGCTGTTCTTGCCCGTTCTGTGAAGTACCATTCACTTTTGACTTAGGTTAGGTTCTGATCTGTCTTTGTGCATGGTTCTGGGTTTTCCTCAGTTTCCATTCTGTGTATTTACAAACACTAAACTGTGTATTTCTTTTGTTGGCCATTACCAAGCTATTTACCTTACCATGGGTTTCTAATACATTTTAGCACTTGGTAAAACTCACGTTTAATCATTTTCTCCAGACTTTTCTTTATTGAAATTAATTTTTCTATCTGGAAATTTGATTGAAGCTTTCATAGGGAAACATTCAATTCATGTCTTGGGTTAGGACGAGTTGATATCTTTATATTTTTCTGTCTAAGAATAGGGTGAGTCTTTAAGTCTTGTGTGGAATTTTAATGTTTTTTTTCTAGTAGAGAAACTGGAAATGAGACTCAGGTCTCTTCTAGGCTCCTAATAGTCTCTTACTTAATTTTGTTGGGCTTTTTAGGTGTATAGACTGTTTAGTATTTATTGTGTTTAGTAATAAATTATATTTTATTACTATATAATGACTGTCTTTAGTAGTAAATTATATGTATTTTTTGCACTTAGAATTTTAAATGTAACTGTGTATTTTTCTGTCAAGCTTTGTTGCCAGGCAACTGAAAGGATGGAGATGACAATCATTAAAGCGCAGGAAAGGCGGCTTCTGTGGGAGACTGGGACTGGCAGAGGCTTATTGACTTAAGGGACTGAAACTGACCATAGGTCTAGGTGGCATTACAAAGTGAGCTGTGGACATGGGTTTGGAGTTTTGTGAAGAGCAGGGACTATTACATTTAAAGCATTCATATTTAGATGCAGTGGAGGCTGGCTGCAGCTTGGATGAGTGTCATTGAGGCAAAGTGAAGATGAGAGAGGAGGTCTCAGGATTCTCCTAGGAGGCCCTTTGTCTACCTGTTGGCAGGAGATCCTAGCACTTGGCACATAGGTGGCACTTGGTGAGCCTGAATTTTGTGATCTGAAGAGACTTCAAGGGAGAAGCGGGGGAGCTTTGGTAGGAAGGCTGGTGTGTTCAAGTCAAGGATCAGACAAGCCTGGAAGCATAGGTGACCCCTGTCGTACCAGTGTGGTCAGACTTGCTGCTGGAGCTCTCTTCTGTGTATCCCTAGAATCTCCGTGAGCACTTAAGATCCTAGTCTCTGGTAGTTCTTGTTTCCCCTTCTCGGTGGGATGCTCCTAGAGGATCCCCATGCTGTCTCTGCTCAGTGGTGGTCCCAGTATGTACCTAGGCAGGCTGTCCTTTTGTTCTCTGCCCTGCAGGTGGTAGATGGATACACTCCCAGCTCTCCACATGCCTGCCTCTTTATGCTGGCTTTGATGCCTTCTCCTTTGGACCCTTTGTGCCCAATCCTGTTCTTTTCTTGGGGGAATATAGAGGCAGGAAGTCAGCTGATAGGAGTGCAGGGTTGGGGCTGGCTCCACCACTGTCTTTCATCCATGTCTCCACGAGTTGTTGTCTCTTCTTGGCACCTGACTCCCCCATGAAAGGACATTTTGTCTACCTGGTCACTGTAGATCCTAGCACCTAGCACAAACTTGGCCTTTGGTAAACAGCTGAATGAGTGGTAATGAGCATTAAAGGTCATGTTCAAAGTGACCAACCTTGTAGTTTTAACACACCTCATGAATGACATTATTCAGTTACAATTATTGCTTGTTTTCCCTCCATTTTTGCATTTGTCCATCATATACTACCCTGTCTTTTAGGGCAATTCTGAATTTGTTTTAAACTCACAGAGTGCTGAGACCTCTTCTCCTTTGTCTTGAGCCTTGGGGTGTGAGCTCCTCTAATTTTGCCTTGTTATGACCCTGCCCTGTTCTCTCTTCCCCTAGTGTTTTACAATACTTGTCAACAGTTGTGTGACAGCTTAGAACTGTGCAGCCCACATTCCTGTGGGTTGGGCGCTCTGAGCCATGCTAGAGGGGCTAGGAGTCAGTGACAGGAGGCTTTTTTTTTCTTCTCCTGCTTGAGACAGGGGCTTGATTGTAGCCTTGGCTGAGCTGGAACTCTGTTATGTAGACCAGGCTAGCCTTGAACTCAGACATCCTCCTTCCTCTGCCTCCCAAGCACTGGGATTAAAGGTGTGTACCACCACACCTGACTGAGTGATAGGAGTTGTACCATCTTTCANGATGGAGACACTGTTGTGGAAGCTGTGCTTTAGTGCTTGTGGGCCTGGACAGCACCACCTGCAGCACCCCCTTTCATATCTCCTGGGCTAAGTCATCTCCGATGAATTGGCTAGGAATCCTGTGAACTATGGTGCAAGATCAGAGTTGAAGCCCAGGGAGATCTGGTCCCTTAAACAGTAGTATGGGGTTCTGCAAAGTAAGGGTGATGTGTGTGGCATGTGATTTGTGTGCTTATGGCCTTGGAATGGTACCAGTCTATTCTTGGCTAACCAAGAACTAATATATTATCATCACTATTATTATTTGGTCTTTAAAAAAACCCTTGACTTTTAGGTAATTCAACTTTTTATAAGAATTGCAGCCGGGCAGTGGTGGTGCACACCTTTAATCCCAGCACTCAGGAGGCAGAGGCAGGTAGATCTCTGTGAGTTCGAGGCCAGCCTGGTCTACAGAGTAAGTTCTGTCTCTTATACACATCTAGATGTGTATAAGAGACAGTTCGTAGACCTTGTTCTGATTTTTGCGCCTGGTTTCAATAATGTCCTTTTTCTTGGCCAGAGTTTAGTTTGCTACTGTCATTGAATTCGAGACTATGTTTCCTCAGACTCCCTTTGCTAGGGCAATTTTTAAATTGGAGTTTTTCATGACCTTTAAAGACAACTCATTTTCCCTCTCCGTTCCCTTCTGTCTTTCCCTCTTACCTCCTCCCTCCCCCATCACTCTCCACTTTCTCTTCTCTTCCTCCTATTATAAAATCTACCTCTTTTGTTGAAATGTTCCTCATTATATTTCTTCTGATGCTTCCTTATGACTATATTCATGTTACATATTTTGAGCAAGGGTGCTATAGAAAATGTTGCTGCATTCTGAATACCTCATCTTAGGAAGCTTACACTGTCATCTGTTCCATTCCTTTTGATCTTAACTGTGATCCCTTGGCTAAGGTAGTAGCTGTCACATCTTCCTCCCTTCCGCCTCGTTATGCTCTTTTTCATTGTAATTGCTGAGTATCTTGTGGGGAGATAACTTTGGACTAGGTAAATGTTTTGTTTCTCAATGTACTCAAGCCCAGTTATATTAGCTTGTTTATTTTTGTCTAAATCAGATATTGCTATAGTACTTGCTAAGTTTAGACCATTAGCCATCATTTTACATTTAAAAAACATTTATTAGCCCAGCGGTAGTGGCACATACCTTTAAACCTAGTATTTGCCTTTAATCCCAGTACTTGGGAGGCAGAAGCAGGTGGATCTCTGTGAGTTTGAGGCCAGCCTGAACTACAAAACAAATTCCAGAACAGCCAGGGAAACCCTTTCTCACAAAACAAAACAAAAACAAACAAACAAAAAGATTTATTTATGTGTATGTTTTACTTTCATGCATGTTTATGCACTATATACGTGCCTGGTGCCTGTGGAAATCATGTTGGGTCCTTTTGGACCTGGAGTTATGGATCATTGTGAACTGCCATATTGGTGCTGGGAATTGAACCCAGGTCCTCTGCAACAAGTACTCTTAATCATTAAGCCATTTTGCCAGCCCCATTTACTAATATACTAGTCAAAAGACAAAATTAAAATAAATTTAAAGATCTAATTGGCTTATTTGTAATTCTAGAATCAACAATCCTTCATTTTACAGAAAGACAAGTGTTTTCTTGAGCTGAGAAGGAAATTGGTTTTATAGACAAAATGAATAAGGTCAGCAGAACCCAGGGAAAAGTGGATTGGTTGTGTCAGAGCTACCTTTTTACATGGTTAAAACAGAAGGGATTTCTTATTATGTTGATGGTTACCATGAGTTGGTCTGCTGGTGGCTGGTGTGGGAGCTCAGTTCAATTATGAGCTATTATTTCTGTGTACACACTATAAGGATATGATTTCTTCCCCATTATCCCTTTTTAATATTTATATTCAGTGATGTTTGTTTCATTACTTAGGATCTATTATTATTATTATTATTATTTAATTGCTCAAGTTGCTTCTTTCAGTTGACTTGTCCTTTAGATATAATAATGTACACTTTCCCAAAACCTGAGGGTTTTTTTTTTAGGGGGGGGTGTCTTTATTAATTGTTTACTAACTTATATATTAATTATAAATAGTGGGTTTCATTGTGATATTGTCCCTCATGTGTAGAGTGTACATTGATCATGTTCACTTCCTATATCCTCGTCCATTCCCACTTCTGAGTCCTTCTTTCCAACTAGTCCTCCTCCTACGTTCATATTTTTTATTTCTAATTTTATTTTTAAAAATTATTTTTATGAGTGAGTAAATGTAGGGGTCAGAGGATAACTTTTGGGGGTTGGCTCTCTTCCACTGTGGTTCTCAGGGATTAAATTCAGGTTGTCACTNGTGCAAGTGCTTCTGTGAGCCATCTTGCTGGCCTTATCCATCATCCATCCATCTATGTATGTATGTATGTGTGTATCTCTCTCTCTCTCTCTCTCTAATCTATATGACCCAAATGAATTTCACTAGAGTTGTTTAAGGAGCAAGGGTGAAGGGTGAGGGGTCATGAGTAGCATGGGTCCCTTACCAGCACGCTACACTAGTACACTTTGTAACTTATTGTATAGACCAAGCTGGCTGTGAACTTTCGGTTGGGTCCTCTTGCCTCCTCTTCATGGGTTACAGATGTTGTACCTTGCTGTGCTTTCTTTACATTCTTTCACTGTGAGACTCTCNAGGTTTCTTTTCTTTCCCTACTTCAGCTGTAGAGTAGACCAGACTTCTTCACGAAGCCTTGATACTTTGATTGGAGGCTGAGATGAAACCAGGAGCTGGTGCTGATGTGTTCCCATCTTGAAAGATGAGCAAGGAAATTTTTATGTGTGTAGGTGCTTTGCCTGCTTGTATGTCTGTGCACCACTTGTGTGCCTGGTGACTATGGAGGCCAGAACTGGGCCTCAGATCCCCTGGAACTGGAGTTTCAGATGGTTGTTAGCCACCATTTGGGTGCTGGGACTGGACCTGGGTCACCTAGNAAAGTAGCTTAAACCTCCAAGNCACCTCTCCAGACCTGTGGTTTTGCTTCTTTACACTAAAAAACCATTACATTCATTTTCCCCTTCATGATTCCATCATCTGTTCCCCCTTAGATTCTCTTTTCCCGTGGATTGGGAGTGTGAGTCTGAGAGCTCTGCCTTCGGTTGCTAACTGTCTGGCTCAGGAGATTCCTGCATCTCAGTGGGCCTTATTTATTTGTTTGTCATGTGTGCATACACATGAGGGAGCCACAGTGTGTAGAAATCAGCAGCTTTCAGGAATCAGTTCTNTCCTTCTACCACATGGATTCTGGGGATTAAACTGAGAATGTCTGGCTTGGTGGCCAGCGCCTTACCTGCTGAGTCAGCTGGAAGGCCTTGAGCCTTATTTTTGTCATGTAAACATAGTGTGACAACACTTAGAGTTTTAAGGATTTTAAATGATATAGTATGAGTAAAACTTGGAATACAGTCAGTCACACACTATTTAATAGAGTAGTAAGTTCTGAGAAATGCATAGTTAGGTGATTCAGCTGTTGTACAAACATCATAGAGTGTGCTTACACTAAGATGGTGTTGTAGTACACCCTATTGCTTGTGGCAACAAGCCTGCCCATCATACTACTGTACTGAATACTGCAGACAGTTGTAACATAGTGGTGAATATTTATGTATCTAAATATAGAAGGACAGCAAAAAAAGGGTGTAAAAGATAAAAATGATACATACACCCCTTCCAGGCACTTGCCATGAAGAGATTGCAGGATCAGAAGTTACTCTGTGTGAGCCAGTGAGAGTGGGAGTGAACACGGATGCCTGTTTAACTGGGTACTACTCTAGAGTTAAGCACTGGCTTAGCTATAGTTTTTCTTTTTTCCATAATAAAGGCTAGTATACCTTTTTTATTTCATAAATTTGTTAATTTTTAAACTTTTGACTCATGTAATAACACTTTGACTGAAAACATGAACACATTGTACTTAATATCATTGTATATCTTGTTATTTTTCTTTGATATATGTAGTTTTGAATTTACATTTTTTATATGTGTAAAACTAACACATACTCACATATATATAGGATTAGGATATCAATATTACTGTCCTCCACCTCCATATCTTGTCCCCCCAGGTGGTTTTCAGGGCATGGAGCTGTCACCTCCTTTGATGACAGTGCCTCCTCCTGAGAACCTGCTCCTGTTGAGAAACTGTTTCTCCTTTTAGAGATTTGTCTGGAGGTTGCTGTCCATGNAGGTTGCTGGCTCCCTTTCCTTTTTCATAGTAGATATGTTCATAGCAGATGGAGTGCCATGAACATTCCTCTCAATTAGGGGAAAAACTGGATGCTGGGCCATCTTTTCAGATGTTTTAAGGAGCTGTTGAGGCCTGCAGCAGCTTCTCCTACACCTTACACTGAGTTTTCTCAGATATTTTTGTTTTCTTATCATGGTTTCCTTTCTCCTTGCTTCTTTTCCAGGCCTGTGTCCTCTAAGTTCAATTATAACCGAGATCAGTGATACGTATGTGTTCCATTGTCAACAGAAACATCATCATCTGCACAACTGTGCTGNGTTTGCTTCGTGGACTCAGCAAATGTGGAGGGAATAAACAGTGGTTTCAGGGTCTTGAATCAGTGAGGCTTGAAAGTGTCAGCCTGTCCCCAAGCCCCTGCCCAGTCTCCTGGCTTTGGTTAGGTGGTCAGGACTTGGACTTCTTTGCTCTGTTCCCTTGAGTTCTTGTGCAGTTCCAGTCAGAAAGGGAAAAGGAAGGATTCTTCCTGGCCACCCACTAGGAGGAGTTTTAGAGTGGGTGTTCCGCTGTCCCAGAATTAAATGAGCAGTTCTGATTCTATCTGGGCACATTCTCTGAAAGCAAACCCCACTGCTCTGTGGGTGGAACTGCTGTGCTGTGCATTGGAAAGGACTCCGCTGCTTCCCTTCCTCCTTTTCTGCCATAATGTTTGTTTTTAATTGACCCACTCTTCACTAGGGGTGGGGTGCTGGTCCCTTTGTGGCAGTACTGTCTGCTCTTTGGGATCTAGAGAATGCCTCAGGCCACTTTCTTCATTGCTAGGTTGTTGAATGCAGGCAAGGAAACATACTAGGGCCCCCTTCAGCCTCCAGTAGGTAGCCAAGCCCATCATAGCTTAGACTAGAGTCATGTCCCAGGGAGGCCAGGGCTCTCTTTCTGTGACCTGCAGGGGTCTGGAACACAGGTGTGGGCTGGTCATGTGCCTGCCCTTGAGGGTTTTGTAACCTGGTGGTCCTGTGTAGCAGCTGTTTGCTGTGTTCTCCCCACCCCTACCCCCTGCTTGGCTCCTCCAGAGTTTCCTGTTCACAGCTGCCAGAGTTCCACAGAGCAGAGGACTCTGTCCTGCAGCTCCTTTGTCCCCTGTATTTGAATTTTTCATTTTTCTACTGATGTTAGCCAATGGCGCAGCTGCTCCTTCTTCTCTTCCTTCTAGCCTTGGTGGGTACTGGCTGCACTTTCTAGAATGATTGCACAGTGTTCTGCTTCACAAGTCAGCCTGGACTTGTGGGTGGGAGTGGTTTGGCTGGATGAATTTGATCTCTGGTCTTGCAGCCTTTTCCAGTGGAGTTATGGGGGAGTGGTGGCTAACTAGAGATGATTATGCGAATTGGAGCATTTCTTTAGAAGTAAGTTTTAGGAAAATTAGGAAAAANTTTAGGAATTAGAAAATTAGAAAAAGTTTTAGGAAAATTTCCCNGGAAATGAAGTGACTGTGATGTGGCCTTTCTTCTGCCTGCCCTGCCTTGGCCTGAATGTATCCTTGTACCTGCTTGGCTCACATGGCTCCTGGACCTTCTCTCCATATGAGATCTCTCCCTGCCCTGCATACCACCTCCCCTATAGCATAGTTATTTGCAGTTATAATTGAATTTTTAAAAAATAAATGACATGTGTTTACAATGACCATTGTGGCATGGTATTGTTAATGTGCTGTGAAAACTTGTAAAGCTCCCCAGCTTCTTAAATGGGCCCCAGTTTCTCAGTTGCACCGTAAAAGCAGCCCTTCAGGTCCAGATCTCATGGGTGTTGGCAGGGTGCCGGCTACATTTGGTGTGAGGTGTTGTGAGGAGGGAGTACTATACTATAGATTCTTAGNAAATTTGGCTCTCTGTGTGTTAATGGCAGTTTTATAGGTTTTTGCATTTGGGACTGTGTTAACCCAGCTTCTAAGGGAACCATTTACTTAGCGCTAGGAGATGAGGTAGAGCTTCTCAGATGAACAACCCATAAGGGAACTGAAGCAATGACATGGAGTGTACCCAGGTAAGCTGAGCGTAATTGAGTATGTTGTCCATCTATGACAGCAGCACAGTATCAGTTTCACATACTGTCAGGTTCATTTCTACCATTTGTAATCAATTTGGTTTGCTTTTTTTGTTCTTTATTTACTTTTTGGATATGCAAACCACTTTCAGAATTTGCAAGTGAAAGATATCTCAGAAGAAGTTCACATTGTCCCTCTGTGTTCTTTTGCCTCTCATCCTCTAGAGAACATTTTTTAAGTTTTTGGAGTTTCTGATGAATTTCTGCCCTTTTCCCACCCTTCAAAAGTAAACAATGCAGCATCCATATATGCACATGCTTTTTCTTATTTCCCCTTNTTATTAAAAAACAATTGTGGGGACTGGAGAGGTGGTTAAGAGCATTGACTGCTCTTCCAGAGACCTGGGTTCAATTCTCAGCAACTACATGGCAGGTCACAACTGTNTGTAACTCCAGTTCCAGGGGATCTGACACCCTCACACAGACATACATGCAAACAAAACACCAAAACACATAAATAAAATTTTAAAATTATTTAAAAAATTGTGTGCTCTCTATGTTCTTACACTTGGTTTTTCAGCTGACCATGGGCTCTGGAAATCCTACCCTCAACCAGCTCTGGTGGAGGTTTGTGCTATGCCTAAGCTTGCAGCATTGGCCTTCATGCGGTGTGTNTTCTCTGTGNGTGGCTTTCTGTACAGGACTGTTTACACACTGTTCCAGTGTTTTGCTGGGACATGTGTTATAACAGTGATAACTTTGTGCTATATGTTGTTTTAATTTTCAGGGATGTATCCTTAAAATAGATTTCTGGAATGGGGTGCCTATGGCAACTGGTTATGTAGATTTGTTAGTGCTGTCCAAAGCTCTCCTGACCGTTGTGCCAGTTTACATTCCTGCCATAATATCTGAGAGCCCAGTTCCCAGAGTTGGGTATGTAGATAAGATTTGAATTAAATTCATCTGGAAGGTAGTGCTCACTGATGTTTTAATATTTATTTTAATAGCTGGTTATGATACTGCATACCTGTAATCCCCGCACTTGAGAGGGCTGAGGCAGGAGCATTAGAAGTTCAAGGCCAGCTTTGGTTACTTAGTGGTTTCTAGGCCTACCTGGGCTATAGAATACACTGTCTCAAAAGAAACAAGCTGGGCAGTGGTGGCTCATACCTTTAATCCCAGCACTTGGGAGGCAGAGGCAGGTGATCTCTGTGAGTTCAAGGCTGGCCTGGTCTACATAGTTCCAGGATAGTCAGGGGGAAAAAAAAAAGGAACAGCAACAGAAAACTAAACCTTCAAATAAAAAAANAAATAGTTCTTTTATTTTGTGTGAAGGTACCTGCATATCATTTCATGTACAGGAGTCATTTTCTTTATCTTTTGTTCACTTTTCTGTTGGTGTTCTACTCGGCTACTTTAGTTTTTAAGAGCTTATAGTATGAGAAGGGATTAGAACTTCAGGTGTAATGCTTATTTTAGTGTTTCCCTCAGTTTATCCTTTTACTGTGCTTTTGATTTTTTTTTTTTTTAAGCATTTTCTTTAATGTCTAAAATGTTTATTACAAAACTGAATCTTTTTGGCATCTGAAAATTTGAATCATATTTAGGATTTTTACTAATTTTTCCTTTAATGCTTGTTCTTATTCTTGTATTTCTATAAAATTCTGTGAAAATGACCTTTGTATAGTTTGAGTTTTTGTATTCATATAACTGACCCATTTGGAATTTATTCTCTTACTGTGAAATATAAGTTGAGTTTTATCGTTTTTCAAATAACTGCTAGAGTTATCCTAACAACATTTATTATAAAACATGGGACTGTGTTTAAAAGAAGATTCTTGCCAGGCCGTGGTGGCTCACTCCTTTAATCCCAGCAGAGGCAGAGGCAGGCAGATCTCTTGAGTTTGAGGCCAGCCTGGTCTACAGAGTGAGTTCCAACACAGTGAGGGCTACACAGAGAAACTCAGCCTCGAAAAACCAAACAACAAAAGAGAAGGCTTTTAGGCGGTGTCTAGAGAGAGGTATTGGCTGAGACTTTAAACTGCCTGAATGTGGGGACCTGGCTCAGGTGCTGTGAGGACGTGAAGTCCACGGTGTTTCCTGTGTTCTCAGGGTGAACTGTGGAAGTGTAGGTGCTGGTGATGCTCCTGCACTGAGGGCTCCTTCATTTCCCTCTTGGTGTTGGGATGCTGAGACTCTGCAGTTACTGTTTAGCACGAGAGGCAGTTGGTCACTGTCTTCTGTACCTGCTCCTAAAAAGTATCTGAGCCTGTGTCAGGGCACAAGGCTGGGAAGAGCTTTTTGTGCTTAGAGGCAAGTCCCTAAAACTTAAAAGTTTCTTCTAGGAAGTGTTCTAGATGACTGCTAAAGTCCTTTGTTAATTCTGCGAAAATGATGTTTGTATAGAACATTTGTGTTTCATGGCATAGTAGAGTTCTGACCTTTGAACTTTATCCAGTCTGGGTTTAGAAAATCTCATACCTGTTCCTCAGGGCTCACTATGTTATTGCCACAGCCCTTTCCCTTACCAAGAATTCAAGACTATGGCCTAAGCCATTGCAGGCATTGGCAGTACTTTGTGGATAAGTGGGTTGTTGTGGATTTGGTTTTGCTTTGTTTTGTTTTCTTTTTCTGGTGGCTACAATGGGATTCCCAGAGGAAAATTGGGGAGAAGCCATGTTGCCATGCTAGAGTACCCTTCCTGACTTTACTTTCAGACCTCTAACAGTGTCTCCAGAGAGGTGAAGAGCTCCAAGCTTCCATTTATGTAAAATATAAAACTAGTTTGTGCTCTTAAACTCTACTGTCTTCCCTGGCTAAATCACTGCTTCATCCTTATAACAAATAATGTTGCCCTGAAGTGAAAATAAATGATACTGTTTATCTGCATACGCCTAGAGTACAGTATTGTACATGTGTGTACACATGTATAAAGAAGATTCAAGAGATCTCAGGCCTGTTTTTCATTGTATAAATACCAGTGGCCCTGGTGAGGTAGTTGCTGTGATAGTTCCTAATGCATGTGAGGCCTGGTGGAGTCTTGATGGACAGACTGGTGGTGCATGCATCGGTGATTGGTTTTTAGTAAAGGCTAAAATCAGACAAATTTGCAGAGTAGTTGTTATTCTTGTAAAATTCACAGTATAATAAATCCATGCAAAAAAGAATTGGGGTTTCATCTAAAATTGAGTTAGAGTCTAGTTCAGATGCACTGAGAATAAGTTGCTGCCTCACTGAATGTGTGATGAGTGTGTGTGAAGGTAAGGGTGGCTTTTAGCCATGTTCTGCGCAGTGACTGGATGAAGATGCATCCATTTGATATTCAGGTCCCCACCATCCCAAAGTTACCCAGCACTAATCCATACATCCCAATAGTCACAGGAGTTTTCTGTTTTCAATTGTGTTTGAAAAATTAAATCACAAATTTACTTTAGGATTACTTTTTTTTCTTTCTTCTTTTCAAGACAGGATGTCTCTGTGTGCCATCCTGGAATTCTCTCTGTAGACCAGGCTGGCTTTGAACTCATTGGCTGAGTGCTAACATTAAAGGCATGCACCGCCACTGCTTAGCTACTTTATGATTTCTTAATTCAGTGAAAAGTTAAACTAATATGTTGGTTACTGTTCTTTTTTTCCCTTTTCCTGGGATGAGACAGGTCTCACCAGCCCAGGCAGGTCTGCAGTTTACTGTGCTATCTAGGCTGATTTCAAACTTTTGGTGATCCTTCTATCTTAGCCCACTAAGTGCTGGGATTAGAGCTGTGAGTCAGCAAATATAGCTTAATATTTTCTCATTTAAGAATTTTTCTGGAGACATTTTTTAGGGGGATTTTTTTTTTAGGATACACTTGTGTATAATGGCCATTTGTTATGGTAGTTTTATAAACAGAGATACTGATGACTATATAATGGTTGCCTTTGTCCAGTAACTGTCACTAGAACCCTGGAAATTAGGTGCTTTGTGGGAAATCTCATGAAGTGTATTTGTAAACAAAATGTGTCTAGCTCTTTAACTGAGTTATTTAAAATACACTCAGAGGTGGGAAGGTTGTGGACATCTCCCTTTGTGTGTAAGAGAGGCAAGTGTGTATATATGTTCCTGATAGTCCCTATTAGAGCCACGGAAGGTGTCTGAGTTTTACTATAGGTATCCGTGTGTTGTATTTGTAGAATACCACAGACTATCTCCTTGGGGGAGACCACCTGTGTTCAGAGACCATCTGCTTGCACAGCTGAATCATCTGAGCTCTGATTTTGTTTACCATGGAGCTAGGCACTTGGATGCTGTTCCATTACCACCTGCCCATCCCAACTGCCCATCCCAACTGTGGACAGCTTTCACAGGGCCCTTGGTCAGGNCTTGGCTCCCAGACTTCTCTCTTCTTTTGCTTTCTCCCCTTTGTGGCTGTATCTGAGCTATAGACACAATACATGTTACATGGTTAAGGCAGAGTCCTTTCTCCTTGCCTTTGGAGCCCTTCCAAAGGTTCTGTGATCTCAGTGGCAAGACTTGGGTTGCTGTATCTGTCTGTGGCCATCTTACTTAGAGCTGGGAGCTTTTTAGTACTTTTCCACAGCCTTCCCTGATGGGTGGGAAATTGATACTGTTTATTAGCATAACTCCAGCATCAAGAAGCTTAGGATGTTTTGAAGCAGCCTCCTCCTTTTAAAGAGAAGATTTCTTAGTATTCAGGCTTCTCACACCATCTCCTCCACAGTGTTGAATAACTTTGATGTGCATGTTCCATTCTATGAGCACACATCACAGCAGGAGATGCTTGCTGGGCCTATAGCTCAGGTNTAGCTTTGACAAGTAGCTGTGCTTCAGTGTGATGGGTGTACCAGTCCACGGGATGTCATTCTTCTTGGTCCAGGGAATGCCTGTGCTGCCTTTCTATGAAGTCAGGGTCTCAGGAAGCTAGAAAGGAGCAAGGGACACTTGAAATGTATGTGACTTGGAAGAATAGAATCTGGAGGGAGCATTGGAGATGAGGAGAACTGGGCCCACGCCGGTTCTTCAGTCTGTTTTGCAGGGCTGCTTAAATCATTGGAAGTAGGAAAGAATTGGTTCAGGTCAACTAAGTCTTTAAGGTAACCAAAAGATTTTCTAGTGGAGGAAAACCAAATTTTCTTAATGCAGATTTTTCAAAGAAGCATAATGACAAAGGAAGTGAGTAGGATAGAATTAATTTACTTGGAACCGTATTTCATGGTACTTGTGGAATTGAGAATAGGCATGGATTTGATAGTTGGTCCAGGACTTAAACTTTTGCTGACTTCACCTCCTCAAGTTAAAGCAATTCATCTTTTTTACCTTTATGTTCCCCTTTGTCATCTTATTTCTTCTTCTTCTAGGTAGTAGGTTCTGTTTCCTACTGGTAAAACCGAGTTGTAGATAGGTTTAAAGGCCTAGGTGATTTAAAACCCCAGACATGGGTTGAAGAGATGGTCAAGAGCACTGGTTGCTCTTCCAGAGGACCCAGGTTCAATTCTCAACACCCACATGGCTGCTCACAGCTGTCTNTAGCTCCAGTTCCAGGAGATCTAACTCCCTCCTTTGGCCTTGGGGCATCAAGTGTGCACATGGTACACAGAAATATATGGAGGCAAAGCACTGATGCATATAAAATAATAAATTTTATATTTATTATTTAAATATATAAAAATTAAAAGCCCTTAAAACCCCAATGTAGTCCATGATGAAAAATGTCTTTTCTTGGCTAGGGGATAGCTTTGGTGTTGATCTGCCTGCCTCTGCCTCTCAAGTGCTGGGATTAAAGGTATGCACCATCACTGCCCGGCTCATATCTCTTTACTTACAGGAAGAGTTATATTTTATGCACTGGTTTACTATTAGTATTTCCTACTTAATAAATTNATGTGCACCTCAATATTGACCTTCTATGGTTTTAGAAATAAAACTTTACATATTTTCTTATTTATTGCTTTTCTTCTAGTTGATTGACTGTCCTTTCTTAAATAATTTACTTTATGTTAGACTTTAGAAATTTTTCTTTCCTTCAATGTTGTAGGCTAAATGTACCATTCCATTGTCCACAGAAGGGTCATTGCTGTTCTTCAGTGTTGCTTGATTTTTTTTTTTAAAATGATTTCTTTTTATTTTAGTTATGTATATGTTTGTGTGTCTGTGTCTGTGCACATGAGTGCAGTGCCTGAGGAGGCCAGAAGAAGGTGCTGGATCCCTTGAAGGTAGATTAGTTAAGAGCTGCCCTGTGTGGGTGCTAGGAATCAAACCTATGTTCTCTGGTAGAAGAGCAAGTGCTCTTAATTCTCTAGCCCCTAACAAGGTGTCATCTTTTTCTTCCTCTTTGCTTCCCCCGATGCTGAGGATTAAATCCAGGACCTTTTAGACAGAAACTCTACCACTGATCCACACCCATCTTCTTGATTTCTTTAAAATGCATTTCACTCTGACTCAGTGAAGTTGTGTATTATGTTTCTTAGAAACTAATTGATAATGTTAAAAGAGTGTATTAACTTGAAAAATACACATTTAGTCTTACTCTCATTAAATAGTCCTATTAAACACAGTTGTAGCATGCTGCTGGTGGCTTCCCTCCACTGCCTCCCAACTCCCATTCAATTTAGTTATAGAAAATTACTATGGAGGATTATGTACAAATCTCATGTGTGCTGAGTTCCATTAAAAGCCAGATAATGTTTGTGTTGCTTTTATGAATGTTGTCTTTCCCAGAAAGTGTTATACCTAGGTAACAGGAAAGCAGTTGTTTAATTAGTCATAAAAATAATAACAGCAGGTTTTAGAAAATATGAAAAATAGAGAAAATTATTCAAGTTGCATTGGTATTAGTATCTTGTTGAATTTCCTCTAATTAAAAATGTATTTAGTTCTTTTAAGAAATATTTATGTATTTACATTTTGTGTATGTCTGTGCACCATGATGCTTGGAGGTCAGAAGAGGTGTCAGATCCCCTGGAACTGGAGTTAACAGACTGTAAGCCACCACGTGGATGCTGGGAACTAAACCTGGGTCCTCTGCAAGAGCAGTAAGTGCTCTAAACCACAGAGTCACCTCTCCAGCCCTCTTGTTGCATCCTTACTATAGAATTCTAACATTAGAAAATACTTGGCTACTGTGACAAGTGAATTACAAAAATGTAAAAAATAAAGTTCTTGCTTGGCCCTACTAATCCTCTAGCGAATGGTGGCACACATGGGATGTGTCTTCATGTACTCCTTCAGGTTCACACACATATACAACCCTCACCACAAATGCATATGTGTACATTATTACAAAATTTGAGCTATATAAGTCAGATACCTTAACATTTACTTTCCTCATGTGCTGTTTAGGGCATATTTAGAAGGGTATACAAGCATCACTATTACTAATTCCAGAACACTTTTGTTATTCTAGAACTTCATGCACACACATCCTTATTCTAGAACTTCATGCACACACATCCCTCAGCTCTAGATGCTTAATAGATCGGCTAGTTCTCATGTTTCATATGGATGGAACATTGAAAACCTTTTTATTACACTTTATTTATTTATGTGTATGCGTGGCATGTGGTGTGGCACATATGTGGAGGTCAGAGGACAAGCTATAGGAGTCAGTTCTCTTCTTCTACCTTGTGGGGCTGAGGGATCAAAGATCATTGATTGGCTCTTGGCTGAAAGGGCCTTTACCTGCTCAGCCATCTCCCTGGCCTCATGAATGGAATCTTTAATGTTTTTCTTTTAATACTGATTTTTGTGTATATGTCTATATGAGTGTATGCCACATGTGTATGGGTGCCTATGAAGGTCAGTAGAGGGCACCAGATCCCCTGGAACTGAAGTTATAGATGGTTGTGAGCTGCCTGGTATGGGTGCTGAGAATTGAACTCAGGTCCTCTGCAAGAGCAGCAGGTGGTCTTGACTGCTGAGCCAGCTCCTTAAATTTTTAAAATTACATTTTTATTCAGTGAGTGAGTGAGTGAGTGAGTGAGTCAGAGAGAGAGAGAGAGAGAGAGAGAGAGAGAGAGAGAGAGAGCGCGAGCGAGTGCAAGAGCGCATGTGTGCAGGCATGTGCTTTTATATATATGGTTGTGTGTTCTGGAATGCATGTGGAGGTCAAGAGGACAACTTGTAGGAATTGGTTCTCCCACCTTTGTGTGACCTGGGGCTGACAAATCCAGTCTCACTATGGGGCCAAGCTGGCCTTAAATACTTGCATCCTCTCACCTGGGATTACAATCGCACCCACCACACTCAGCTTGTTAAATGCTTTTAAATGTAAAGAATAAAGGTCCCTTNCCAAAACCTTACAAAGAGCACAAGAATGAGCTGCTTTCCCCGTATTCTAAATCTTGTTCTCTCATTTGATCACCTTGTTGAAGGAGGATCTAATTTTTTGCATCTGTTCTCCATCAGACAAGTGATCAGTCACCAAGGCTAGCCTTCCCCCACTGAGCTTTGTCACTGCCCCATCCTCCTCCTGACTCTTGTGACTGAGGCCTTCTCAAGACTCCTTCAGATCTCTGGTGGAGAGCCCTCCAAAGCTTTAGGGACAGTAATTAAAGCTCTTTAAAAAAATTCTCTCTCTCTCTCTCTCTCTCTGTGTGTGTGTGTGTGTGTGTGTGTGTGTGTGTGTGTACATACAACCCAGGCTGGTCCAGGACTTGCTTTGTATGTATCACAGACTGGTTTTGAATTCAGTCTTCTTGCTTCTGCCTCCTTAATGCTGGAAATATAAGCATGAGGCACCATGCCTAGCCAGGAGTTCTTTAGAACAACTTAGTGAGTCTTCAGGATTCTATAGACTTTGTTCATTTGACAGTCACTTCTTACAGCAGTTTGAGCTGTTACACAGAGCCATTCTGTGCATCCATAGCAGTAAGTGGACTTTGGACGGAGAATGGAATGTCTCTGAAACTCCACAGGTGGTTTTCCTCAGAGATGCCCAGAGTAGCCAAGGTAGAGGAAGTGAGTGTGAGAAGTACTTTTAAAGCATAGTTTTAGAGGAGTGATTCATTAAATCAACAGTCATGGCCCAAGTGATAGCAACCCTTTGTGCATGCCTCCTTTCCCATTTTAGTCCATAGGCAGCCTGATGGCTGGTTTTGTTGCTCTGCCAGCCCTTAGCTCCCAGTGGCCCCTCCTGACTCCTTCTGACTTGTGTTAAGTCAGTCCTTTCTCAGCAAATGAATGATACTACAACCTTGGTGTTCTCCTCCACGACCATTTAGGTAAAGGAAGTACAGAGGCAGGATTACAAGTCCCTGCCTGGTGCAGGCTGCTACTGTGCTTACCTCTGGGATCCATGCTGTTCCAGGAAGAAGCTTCTGTGGAGCTGTCCTGACCTGGAGCATCTGTTGTCCGTATAGAAGGCTGTGCAGTCTCCCTCTATATCTCCGGGCCTTTTGGTGTACTCGAGTCAGGGAGCTCTTCCTCTTTGCTCAAAGGGCTTCTTAACCATGTCCTGTGAAGGCTGTCTTGACCCTGGTTCTTATTTACTCCTGGACCATGGCACAGGTTGGCATTGCTGCCCTTATCAGTGATACTTTCCTTCGAACCTTTCTCTCTCCCACAGTATTCTATGCTTCTATTGATATGATTATGCTGAAGGTACATAGTGTTTGTTCTTTCTTTCAGGGGAGCTCTTGTCAGCTAGCAAAGATAACACCATGGCTTCCTTTCTTCTTCCTGTCCATTCCCTTTGTCCAATTTCTTTTCAACTCTCTTACCTCGACTCTACTCTCTTCCTCCTCTCTCAGACATGGTCTAGCCCAGGCTGTCTCTTCAATGTTATGTACCTGAGAACAACCTTGAACTCTTATTCTTCCTGCTCTCACTTCCCAAGTGCTAGAATTACAGATGTATACCACCACATCTGGCTATTATATACTGAGCTGCATGCCTTTAGAATGTAACTTGATGGGTTCTGTTTTGTGAACATGCCCGTAATGATTTTTGATGTTTCCTCTGTGGCAAGCTTCAGTCCTGTTCTTGCCCTGGGCTGCTGTTGATCTGTTCTCTCTCATGAAGCTTAGTTTATATTTTCTAGAATTATATGGATGGAATCATATAGGATTCATTTAAAAATAATTATTTTTGCCAGATGTGGTGGTACATGCCTGTAATCCCAGAACTTGGGAGGCTAAACCAGGAGCCTCAGTTGTATATTGAAACCTTGTCCTCCCCCAGCCCCATCAAAATTTTTCAAAAATTGTAAGATGGTTGGAGAGATGGCTCAGCAGTTAAGAACACTTGCTTTTCTTGCAGAGGACCTGGATTTGCTTCCCACACCCACACGGTGGCTCACAACCTTCTGTAACTCCTCAGTTCCTGGGGATGCAACATCCTTTTCTGACTTATGAGGTTATCAAGCATACCTATGCTACACATAACTTACATGAAGGCAAAAAATACACATAAGATAAAAATAATTCATTTACTTTTTTCTGTCTTCTTTCCCCCACTAATCTACTGCTAGATATTTAGGTTTGTGATGGCTAATCTTTTCTCTTTTATATTATTATTACTATTTTGGTTTTTAGAGACAGAGTTTCTCTTTGTAATAACCCTAGCTATCCTGGAACCCACCTTGTAGACCAGGCTGGCCTCAAACTCATAGAGATCCACCTGCCTCTGCCTCCCAAGTACTGGGATTAAAGAGCTGCACCACCACCTGGCTTTATTTTATTATTTTAATTTACTTATTTTTATGTGTATGAATTACATGTATGTATGTACAACACATGAGTGCCTGGTGGCTGAGGAGGCCAAAAGATGGTGTTGGATCCCTTGGAACTGGAATTACAGACAGTTGTAAGCCACCATGTAGATGTTGGGAGCCAAACCCAGTTTCTTTGCAAGAGTAGCAAGTGCTCCTGATCCCCAGGCTGTCTGTCCAGCCCCTTTATTTTATTTATTTATGTATTTATGTATTTATTTATTTTTTTGTGTGTGTGAATATGAATATGCACATGTAGATACGTAGGTGAAGGTGCCTGTAGACACCAGAAAAGTGCATGAAGTCCCTTGGAGTTGGAGTTGTATGAATGCTGAGAATTCAACTCAGGCCCTAGTCAAGAGCAGCCAGTTAACTTTTTTTTTATTAAAAGATTTTCCTCAGATCCC
>LZPO01008199.1:21292-34666 GCA_001675575.1 Neotoma lepida | reverse complement strand
TGGTCTGCAGTCCAGAGATGGGGTCTTACCTGTTCCCAGTCGGTGCAGGGTGGATGTGTGATTCCGGTAATCTGGTTCAGTGGCTGGACGGTTCCTTCTCTTGTGTCGGTTCCTTCTCTCGTGTTTTCAGGTCGCTCTCTGCTCGCTGGCCAACTCTTCAGCTGATCTTGTTTCCCCAGATTGTAGATCTGAGCTCTCTCCCAAATGGATCTCAGCTGACCAGATTGATCAGTAGGGCAATTCCACTCTCCCCTCCAAGTTATTGGGCTCCACACCTTAGGCAGCTGGATTCCGGGTGCGGCCTCGGGCCAAGTGCTCCGGTCGGGTCTGGTGGCGTCCCACGGTGATCAAATGTTTCCTCAGTGCGCGGTCCTCCCCGTGGAAGCACGTGAGGAAGACTTGCCAACTCCTCAGCTGATCTTGTCTCCTCAGACTCTTCAACTCTCACCCAGGTAGTCTCCAATGACAGTCTTGTTCAGGCCCTCTCCTTTGTACAGAAACTGGGCGACATCCTCTGGGGAGCTCTGCAGCAGGTCCTTTTCAATTAGGAACTGAATGCCTTCCGGCTGCCCGGCTCCTACACTCCTCGCGCTCCACNGCTCTCCGGGATTAGCCGCCCCTGCAGAAGTTGATTTTTTAAACAGTATGTGTGTGTGTATGTGTGTGTGTGGTATTAGTGCATGCATGTTTGTGTGTGTGTATGTGAATGCAGGTGCACATGTGTGATGGCACATATGTGGAGGTCAGACAACACCCTCAGTGTTCTCCTGTTGTTCACCACTAACTACATGCACTAGGCTAGGAGCCCTTGAGCGTCTGAGGATTCTCCCGTTTCCACCTCCTACTCACCATAGGCACACAGGGACTGCAGATGTTTGCTGCTGTATCTGGCTGTACATTCTGAGGATATGAACTCAGGCCTCTGTTTGCATGGCCAGTGCTGTATCCACTGTGCCATTTTGCCCGCCTGATGTTGATTCTTCAAAAAGAAAATTAAAATTGAGAATCTTCTGGCAAAACAGATTTCACTTGCATACACATCCATATACACATGAAAATACACACACACACACACACACACACACACACACNGATTGATGTTTCTTTAGTCCTTGAGGAGGGAAGGAATTTTGAGGATAGAAGAATTGATAAGAAAAGAAAGATTGATGTATTTGATTATATTAAAATGAAGAGTTGTGTTTACACATTTTGTAGTATGAATGCAACTNACAGACTAGGAAAAGGTGTTTATAAACTGTGAAGCCATCAGTGAATCCTTATCAAAATATATAGAGATGCATAAAGCAAGGGAATGCCGACCAATAACAGCAAAGCTGGANCCAGACTCCACGTGGCCAGTAAGCATATGAAGAGCTGTTCTGCAGATAAACTTGAATTACGAATGTACTGAGAAGCTACTGTTATTTATTGTAATTACAAGGTTTTACTGTCTGATAGAATAATGCATGGATGCNGTGGGGTTTTGTAGCATTCCCCACATTGCTAGTTAGGGTGAAATAGGACAGTCAATCTCCTGAAAAATGGTGAAGTCTCTTAAGGTTGGACTTGACGCCTTTGAACACTGTTCCATTCTCTCTCTCTCACAGGCATATGCAAGACAAATTCTTCAGAGTTTAAAATTCACAGAAAGGAAGGAGTAGCATAATGAATACCCATGAAGCTTTTATCCTGCTTCATCACTTGAGCANTGTGTCATGGGTCCTGGAATACCTTTCTCCCTTCACTTGCCACCTCACTTATATTTTGTTCATTTGTTTTCGCTAGAACAGATCCCAGACACCATTCAATTTCATCCATTAAGTATTCTGGTAAAAATAAGAATTTAAATTTAACATGATTTTTATATTTTACATACTCATAATTTCTTGAAAATTGTTTGATATCCAGTCTGTTTATGATTGTCTTAAAAATGTCTTTTTATAGTTTTTTNCCACACTAGTATTATCCATTGAATTTTATTGATAGGTCTTCTAGGTCTCATAATTTCCCTTCCCTCTTTTGATCCCACCCCACATGTTTGTCAGAGAAACATGGGGCNTTGTTCAGTAGAGTTTCCAGATCCTGGACTGGCTGCCTGGTTGTGTTNTCTCTATTGGGAACTCCAGGTAGCTGCCTTTATTAATAAGTCTAATTAATAAGAAATTTATTAATAATTAATAAATTTCTGCTGGATGTTTAAGTACCCGATTTGATGATGTTTTGCTGTTTGTCTAATTATCTATCTATTCATCCATTTCTTTCATTTTCCCCCTTTACTTTTACTTGTTATATACTTAATAAATTCACTCATCCAAACCAGAAGTATTGCTATTGTAGATCATCTTCCAGACTGTTCAGAACAGTCCATGGCAGGCTCTTTTCTTCTTTCTTTTTTCTTTTTGGTTCTTCAAGACAGAGTTTCTCTGTAGCTTTGGCGCCTTTCCTGGAACTCACTCTGTAGACCAGGCTGGCCTCGAACTCACAGAGATTCACCTGCCTCTGCCTCCCAAGTGCTGGGATTAAAGGCGTGTGCCTGGCATCTTTTCTTCTTTCTTAAAATTTATTTTTATTTTATATGTATGTGTGTTTATCCTGCATCTATGTCTGTGCAGTACTTGTGTGCCTGATACCTGTGGAGGCCATAAGAGGTTATCAGATTCTCTGGAATTAGAGTCACAGACACTTGTTAGCCACCATGTGGGTGCTGGGAATTGAACACAGGAAGAGAAGCAGGGTTAGGGCCTAGCAGGCATGAGTGTAAAGACTCCAGAGCAGGACAGTGCACCATTTTCCTAATAGTGTCTGTTTTATAAAGTGTCAGCAATGAAGAAAAGTTACTGGATTTCCACCAGTTAGAAAGGACTTTGGTAAATCCTAGGTTGAAACTTACCATAGCCAGGAAGAGTTGACAAGAGAAGGAAGAGCACTTTACAGAAGCAGAAGGAGTGGGAAATGAGTGTCTGGAGACCTTGCTGAAGCCACAGAGAGCCCAGAAAGTTGTTGAGGCCCACACAGTCACAGTGGCTTGATAGGAGACAGACAGAGAGTGACAGAGACAGAGAAAGACAGAGACACAGACACACACACAGAGATAGAGAGATGAGGGAGGGGAGAAGGAGAATTCAAAGTTGGAGAGAATGGCTACCTTCTGCTGACTGCCTCATACCCATGGCATGCTCCTGCCACAGATGTGCCCCACATGTGTATGTACCACGTAGGTACAGTGTGTGTGCATACACTCTGTCTCAGCCTGTTCAGGCTGCTAGAGCAAAATGCCATAGACGGTGTGGTTTATAACAACAGGCATTTGTTTCTCAGTTTCAGACGCTGGAAGTTTAGTATCCAATTGTTGGCAGGTTCAGCATTTGATGGGCATGCCCCTCATACACAGTGCTTGCTGTGTCTTCACATGGTGAAAAAGTAAGGGGTCTCTTTGAGGGCTTTTTAATAAGGACATTAGCCATCTCATTCAGTGGGCTGAATCCCTTTTACTAGCTGTTCCAAACCCCACTTTCTGATGCTGTCACGGTGAGGCTGGGACTGGACACATGGATTTTGGAAGGACACAGATTTTCAGACCATAGCACACACATTTACACTGCACACACATATGATTCCTCTCCTGATGACCCAATGGACAGTGGAGGCCATAGGAGGATGGTGAGGTATGATTCATCATATCTAGGTTAACTGAGGCTGACAAGGATGGTGGACATTGTCACCCATGTACAGTGTCAGTGATTTCTGCATCACATTATGCAGGATCATGGTGAATGTTTATAGTGTGGACAGGATTGATTGCAAGAGGTGTATGGCTCACTTAGGGGAGAGGGGCAACACTAAGCTCCTCCTCTGCTCTGGCTGTGATTTAGGAAGCCAACCCTCCATCTGTCTCTTTTCCATCATGTAGCAAATGCCTACCATATTCACACTTTTCTCTGGGAAAGAAATGGTGGGCAGGGCATATAACCTATCCAGTTAAATCCACCTCTAGTTCGGGGTTCTATCTTATACAAAACCCTCTAGGTTAAGGATTTAGTCTCCTTTTACTTACCTTTTATCTTACACGCTACTAGCTATTCTAAACCCAAATTGTCTTTGAACCTTTGTTTTTTAAAAACAAACTGAAGGAGAAGCTTGAGGTAAGTTCTGGTTGTTTGCCTAGCATGCATGAGGTTCAGGGTTCAGCCCCTAACATTGAAAAACAGCAAGCAGAAGCAAAGAGGGCCGTTTGTTTGGAGTGACAGGGCTTCAGGCTGGCTAAGTAAGTTGGGCTCCTGCCCAAGCATGAGTCTTGTTCCTATTCCCTGAGATGGTTCCTGGTGACAATATCAGCCACGCCCACTTATTGCAGGTGATTCTGTTTTCTCNGTTTGCCCCACTTTGTGGTGCCTAGGCCTGCTGGGAAGGCTTTAGCAATCAAAACTGCTCTGTCTTCAAGGAGACTTAGAGCTTGTGGNCCATAGTACCCAGCAGGATGTGGGGCCTGTTCTGTGTTTTCTTTTACTTTGTCAAGAGCCTTCTTCCCTTGCTCATCAGGAACAGAGTGGGAGCTGCAGTGAGACCTGGCTGCTGACTCACTGTNTCACTCCTACCCTGATGCTGAAGCACTGGTGCTCACCCCCCCTCCCCCGCCTCTTGCCTTCCCAAGCCTACAGCTGCAGGGGTGGCCTTGGATTTGCTGGGTGGGGCCCAGAGCCACCTGCACTTGACAGGACATATATTTTTATATACTGTTGGCTGGAAATAATCAACTTTATTTAAAGAGAATGTAGATTCAGAGTGCTAAAAAAAGCAATCAGCAACTTGCTAGGGCTGTTTTAGGAGCAATTTTCCTGCCTACTGTAGATGGAGGCTGTGAGGCCAATGCAGGGGGACCAGGGGTCTGTATTGGAAGGTCATAGTGGGAAGATAAACCAGCAGGTCCCAAGCAACAAATAGAGAGTCCCTAATGGGAATGCAGAGCTTTTGGGGCCTAATATGGGGTCAGGCTGAGACTGGCAGCTTATTTCCCTGAAGAAGTGAGCCNACATGCCGTACTGATGTTTGCATGAGGACCTGATGTGTTGGAAAGCTGTCCAGGGCCTTTCCCCTAGTACAAGTTCCTCTCCCACCTTTTGAGAAGTCTTTGAGTTTATTCCCAGATCTCTGCCAAGTACTAGGGCCATTTTGGCTTTAATTTTATGTGGGATAGCTTTTATTTATGTTTTCATATTCTTTTTTAAAAAGATTTTTTTGTGTGTACTAGTGTTTTGCCTTTGTGTATGTAAATGCTCCGTGTGCCTGCAGAGGTCAGAAGAGCAAGTTGGACCCCCTGGAAGTTGGAGTCACAGATGGTTATGAGCCACCATGTGGGTACCAGTTGCTCTGAAAGAGCAATAAACACTCTTAAGCACTGACCTATGTCTCTAGTCCTTGTTTTTCATAGTTTTGTCTATCTTTACATGGTAACATGGATAGGGCTGTCAGTGGAGAGGGATCTCTTTCCCTACTTCCTAGCTGTAGAGGTAGCCACTGTTACCCTGTTTTTTTTTTTTTTTTTTTTCCAGAGATCCCATCCCATATTCATGTGTGTTCATGCCAGTGGAAGCCCAATACTGTCACTGGAGCTCATGTGGGAGAGCCCTGTGGAAGCTTGGTGGCTAGGCAGTACTTCTTACTGTTCCTGGGTTCTCTGTAGTCCATTCCAGGGGACTTTAGGGGCTGGACTGGGGCTACTGCACTGGCCCTGGAATGACTACTGGGTCTTAGGGCCACAGGCACATTCTGTCCATGCTTGTTAAAATAACTGTTTTTCTCTTGGTTGTTAAAATGTTTGCATATTGTAGGGAATTTGAATATTACCTAAGGAAACAAAAAGGTCAGACTGCCTCTTACCACAAAAATCAAACCTGCTTATGCATGTATGTTTGTTTCCTCTTCCTGGAAGTTGAGGCCATACCATATATAGGAGTTATAGATCCTTTTTTTCCCTTCCCTTTTATTGTTGTGTTAAAAGCTTTTCCCATTGCATTAGTCTTTGGAAATACTGGACCTGTTATGTGCACGTTCTTTGTTTTGGTGCCTTCCTCTTGCTCTGTTCTGTCAAGTCATGGAGCTAGGTNTGCTCTGTGACTCAGTTCCTGTGTGTTTTCTTTGTGCTGCACAGTGCCTCCCTTGGACAGTTTGAAGTCTGTGTCGATGCTGATTGGTCAGTGTCTGGTCTTCACAGTATTGAATGCTGAAGTTCATTTCCTCAGCACTCTGTCTGCTTGTGTTGCCACGTCAGAGTACTATGACTTGATGGCTTAAACGTCAGGCATNGATTCTGACAATTCTGTGTCTAAAATTTGAGATCAAGTGTGGTCTGGCTCTCACTCTTGAAGGCTGTTGGGAAGGATCCTTCTGGCCCCTTCCAGCTTTGGAAAGAGGCTCACAATTCTTGTTCCACAATTCTNATCTCTGCCTGTTCCTCATGGCTGCCTTTACTTCTTTTTCCTGGATAAGTCTGTGTCCAAAGTCTCCCTTTCAAGAACAATGATCATAATGGATTAAAGCCCACCTTCATGAACTGATTGTAACTGAATCCCTTTTGAGGCCTCAGGGTTAAGACTCAAGGATATCATTTGGGAGGACACATCATCTCTCAACAGCTTCCTGTTACCTGGTCCAGAGAATTCAGGCCATGTAGGAGACCCTGTCTCTTGACTTTATGGAGACAAGGTACACATACAGTGGGTAAAGACATTCTTATTTTAGAACTGGAGTGAGAAAAAGTGTGTCCTCTTAATCACCCCTTCCCCAATTCTGGTCTTGTTTCTTTCTGGATTAGGACAGATGAAGGCACTTGCAGCTTTGTGCTTTCTGGAGTGAGTGGAACCACATGCATACCTTATAGTGTGTGGAGCTCCCTGCCTGCCACAGGTTGTCCGCTGACACAGCTTTTGTCTGTGAATTAGATCAACTCATTTGGTGGACTTGTAAGTCTGAACTCATCTTTAAAAGGCATTTATATGATTAACACGGTAAATTTTGTAACAGATTTTGTATTTTATCTTCAACATCTGCTTACTGGCTAGACCGTTTTGTACATGTGCTGGGTTTGTAATGGAGGTATGTAATAGGATTTGGTCGACTAGGTTTTTTAGGCCATCTCATTAAATGGATTGTTTACCTCTTACTAATGGTGTGCATAGTTAAGTGCAGTCCTTTTGGCTTTGATTTACTAGGAGGAAAGAGAGGCTTAGTGTTGATCGAAGTCAAGCAGCTGCAGGATGGAGTTTTTTTGCCTTTTTGAAAAGTTCTTCCCAGCAGTTCATCATCACATCCAGTGCTCATGAGCCAGATTTTCTTAACCAAGTGGCTGCCTGCTTAACAGGTCTGGTTCTGAACTGGCAGCAAGCAGAACTATGATTTACTGGGAGATCACATAGGAGTGTCACAAAGGAAATTGCCCCCAAAAGGGACCTTCACAGATGCAGAAAGCAAGTAAGCTTTTTTTTTTTGAGGTTTGTGTTAGCCCCTCCCCAGGGCATAGGAGTGACACACTTGACGCTGCTCTGGGACTCCTCTGCTGTGGTTTGTTGACCTTCATCTCACTTTTCCGGTTCTTTCTCAGGATTCAAGAGCAGTTCCAGAAAAATCCGGACAGTTACAATGGTGCCATCCGTGAGAACTATACTTGGTCGCAAGACTACACTGACCTGGAGGTCAGGGTGCCGGTGCCCAAGCATGTGGTGAAGGGGAAGCAGGTAAGAGGCTGGGGCAGGGNCTTCANTGCAGCCAGTCTGAGCTCCAGGGAGGAGCTGGCCTGACAGCGAGAGAGGTGGGTAGTATTGGTTTGGGGGTCTGAGACCTTGTCCCCCAGGAGGGGGTTGCCTTTGCTGTCCTTGCCTGTGAGCCTTTTTCACCTGGTCTTCAAGTTTCTGTGGGGACAGGGGGCCCTGTTCTTAGTCTGAGCAGCCATAATCTGGAGAAAAGCCCATGTTTGATGTCCTAGCCTCTTAATAATGACACGGGCACTCTCAGGGTCTCCTTGTAGACAACTAGCCTCTTGTTTTCAAGAGCAGATCCACACATTACCTTGACAAAGTCCGACTTCAGCNTCCTAAGAAAACTCCGGTTAGCTGACCTCACGGTGTGGGCTGAGGTGCCTTGCCATAGTCACTGTCTTGTCTGTGTACTGCCCTGCAGCCCAGTGCTCCACACAGAATGGGGCAGCAGAGCATCCTTGTGTACTTTGGAGTAAATAAATACCTGAAATTTATCTTAGGTCAGGGGAAGAGAGAAGAGGAGAGTGTGAATTTGTGTGTGTCCTCTTGACACTGAAACTGTCCAAGACAGTGAAAGGACAACACAGGAAGAGAGGACAGGCATTCCTTACTGCCGGTTAACATTTCCCTAGTGTTGCTGGTTTCACATAGACATGTATTGAGAGCAAGCTTTCCTGTCGACAAGCCTCTTTGCTGATGTTGGCTAGAGATCACCAGAGGACATCCCATTTCTGTGAGGTCCATTGATGTGGTGTTACCTGATGTACCTTGTCAGTGCTCAGGCTCATTGGCCAGGTCTGTCACCTCAGGGTGCCAATGGAAAGACAATCCTACTTCCTCATGCACAAGTTCTATGATGTATATATTTTCTGCCCTTGTTGACAAACAAAGCTAGTTCTTTTCTTCAGACACATAACTCCCTGTAGCACATCCCTCTCCCACCCCAAATTGTGTCAGCTCATGCCTGATACCCATTGCAGTTCCAGCAGTNCTGAGTGAAAGCAAAGAAGTCTAGGGTGGGGAGATTACTCTTGGGTAAGACCTTGCACTTGCTATGCAAGCATGAATGCCTGAGTGCAAGTCTATAAACAAGTTTGGTGGTGCTACAAATTCCTAATACCCTGGAGGGTGGAGACAGGAGGATTGCTGGGGCTGCTGGCCTACCAGTTTACCCCTTCTGTTTAGTGAGAGNCCCTGTTTCTAAGGAATATGGCAAAGAGTGATAGAGTAGGACACCTGCCCTTTTCCTGTGGCCTCCATGTGCATGGATGGGCATTCTACACACACCACACATACACGTATAAATCTAGGCTACAGTGACTGACTAAATGAATGTCTTGACTTGTGTCCTGTGGTTCTTCCATGGGGCAAGAGCTATGTCAGGTATGTATAGCTTTGACATTACCAACTTTGGTGGATTTCTGAAACTTAGGTTTAGTACATAATTTTTTTAGAGGGAGAAATGTTTATTTAGGAAACCATGGCAGAAATAACATTATTGGAGATTGTTATAAATAATCAGGATTCACTTAAAATAATCTTAGGTAACAGATCCAAATAGGATATTACAGAATTTGAATTAACATTGTAATAAAGTTTGGCATGTGTCAGAAACTTGCCTTATTTTAATCTTCAAGAGAACCTTAAATATACAAAGCAATTTTGTGCTTTATAGATGAGAAATTAAGGCTGAGAGAAATTACTAAATTACCAAGTGTTACCTCTCTTGTTACACCCAAATGGGGCTTCTAGATACCTATGTGAGTGGATGGATTGCTGAATAAATAAAAGGACAAAGTTACACTTTGGTTCAGATGGATCTGTCTCCAAGCTTAGCTTCTTTCCAAGTCTTACCTTTTACTTTATAAATTCCTGACTTAATGGAAGGTGGAGTTGTGTAGAACATGTAANGTGGAAGTCTAGTTATATATGATTTTCAGGGGACAGTGGGGACAGCCTGGCTGGTACCCTACACCCCACATAGTAACAGACCACCAGGCTCAGTGTCTGTTTTGGATGATTTGAGGCAGGTGCTATCTTTCCGAGGTTGCTTGCCTAACATCTTCTTGGGTGTTAGTGGGTCAGGTTGTTGACTTCCATCTCATTTCATAGTAGGAGTGCCAAAACATTACAAACAGACTTAAGGCTGGGGAGTTGATAAAGTGCTTGCTGAGGTCGGATCCCCAGCACACACATAAAAAGATGTAAGCCGTGTTGGATGTCAGTAATTCTAGTGCTAGAGGGGCAGAAACAGAAGGATCTTGAGGATTTACCAGTTAGCCAGCATTGCTGAATCAACAAGCTCCAGGTTCAGTAACAGACTTGTCATAAAAAATAAGGTGGTGAGCGAAATAGAGGAAGATTCCTCTGGAATACACGCGTGCGCGCGCGCACACACACACACACACACACTCATACTCATGTACATGTATACATGAACATTTACACACACTCACATGCATATACATGAATATATACTTCTGCACACAAAATAAATTGAATAAATTCTTTAAAATTTTTAATTGAATTTTAAATTATGTATATCTTTGTCTATTTGTGTATGGTATGTACATGTGAGTNCAAGAGCTCACAGAGGCTAGAAGGAAGGTGTTGGATCCATTAGAGCTGGAGTTACAGGCAGTTGTAAGCTACTCAACATGGGTACTGGGAATTGAACTCATCCTCTCTGCAAGAACCTTACCTCTGCAGGTTTCTCTGAAAGGGCCCACCATGCGCTCATGGGAGCCCAGCCAAGAGCCAAAGCTACCCTCACTCAACACAGGCTTGGCGTGTTTCTTTAGAGCACTGGGGTGATGTGGGGAGCTTACCAGATCTGCTGTCAACTTTAATATCGGCATTTTGTGACACCTACTGATGTTGCTTGCATTGGTGCTCCACCTGTGAAGCTCCTTACCTCTCACATGATGGAAATTTTCTTTTTCTCCCTAATAGTATTTTTCCATGCTATGCTTATAATATTACAAACTTCTTTTACAAATCCTGGTCTGCTTAATGTAAGACCTGAAACTATGAAACTGTTAGAAGAAAAAGTAAGGAAAATGCTTCAATAAATAGATGCGGGGCTGGAGAGATGACTCAGAGGTTAAGAGCACTAGCTGCTCTTCCACAGGTCCTGGGTTCAATTCCCAGCACCCACATGGCAATTCTCAACTGTCTGTAACTCAAAGATCTGACACCCTCACACAGATATATATACATACAGGCAAAACACCAGTGCATATAAAAAAAATAAATAAATAGGTGCAGGCAAGAGCTTTCTGAATGGAGCTCCCTTTACTTGGAAGTAAGACCAACACTGACAAATAGGATCCCATGTAATGAAAAGCTTTCTGTACAGCAAAGGAAGCAGTTGATTGGATGAAGAGATGGCCTACAGAACAGGAGGCAGTTGCTACCTATGCACCAGACAGAAGACTAATATCTTGGTATATACAAAGAGTTAACCTAAACAACAAGAAATCAAACGATTCAATCAGTAAGTAGACAAATGAAATAGACTGAGTCACTGACAGTCACTGAGATTAGCATTAAACATGTATCGCTCATAAACATAAGGAAAAAAATTGTTCTTCACTAGCCATCATACAAATGCAAATCAAAACTACATGACTGGCCATGCCTTTAATCCCAGTACTGCAAGAGGCAGAGACAAGTGAATTTCTGTGAACTCCAAGCCAGCCATAACTCATAGTGAGGCCTTTTCTAAAGAAAACAGAAGCTTCCATTTCACTGCTGCCATTCAGAAAATAAACAGCAAATGCTAATGAGGATGTGGGAGTGAAAGGGAACTGCTGGTGGAAATCTAAACTAGTCTAGCACTGTGGAAGTCAGTATGCAGGTTACTCAAGCAAACAAAGAAGCAAACAGACCTGAGGAATAGGTCTTCCATATGACCCCACTGTAGCACTCCTGGTGCTTACCTGAAGGCNCCGAGTCAGTGTGTTGGAGTACTTCAGCGGTGTCTACGCAGTGCTGTCACAGTAGCTAAGGAGTGGACCCAAGCAGGGTGTTNAGCAACAGACAAGTGGAGAAAGGATATGATAGAGATTCACACCAAAGGCTTACAGCCATAAAGAAGTTGTGTTGTTGGCAGGAAAATTGCTGCAGCTGGAGCTGCATCCGATCAAGCAAGTTAAGGCAGTTTCAGAAAGGCAAATAGATGTTTTCTCTTTGTAGTTCCTATATTTTGCATACATACATACATAAAACATATATGTATGCACATACATGACACGAAAGTAAAAGTGAAGCTGTTCAGTGGAACAAAGACCAATGTGGGGAGGGAGGAGGGGACATAAAGGACCATGTGCTTGATGTGTGATATGTGTTCATTTGAAGCTTTAAAAATGTCTCGGTCTATCAGTTTCTTAGGAGTTGCTAAGAGTTTGTGTCAATCCTCTCTTAGAACTTTGAAATAAGTTTCTGTTGTGTCTCCTGGGTCCCACTGGCCTAAGGGCTTTTCCTCAGAGTTGCACTTCTCTCTTGACTGGTTCCCTTCCAGTTGTCCCCTAAATGTACCTGTCTCAGCTGCCTGTCAGCAGTGTTTTATTTTTGGTTGTCTCTGGCATCCATCAGATAGAATCATGATGGTAGCCGTGACTGCAGCAGCTTTGGTAGATGGAGCTGGGGTTGGTTCTGGTTGGTGATGAAGAGGCCCTGTGTAGGCGGCTATTTGTTTGGTGCTCCGTGGGTGTGAGACTTGGGGATAAATGAGGGAGCACTNCAGCAGAGCGTTGGCTCTCTTCTCTGGGGGGAGCTCAGTGCTGGCCCTTTGAGTTGCCTCCTGAGCTGTTTTTCACTATCTCCTCTCTGTGGAAGTAAGTATGAGGACAGCATGCTGGCCTTTCAGGGGTTGTTGAGAATGGATGGGCATGTGCCCAGTGCATTGTGTTCTTCAGAGGAAAAGCAGAAAGTGTCTCATTTTGCATATAGGATTTTAAACAGTGGTTCTTCTGGCTAATCCGAAAGATTCCTCATGTGAAGTTTTTCATCTGCCTTTACCATATTTTTTGCTTAACCTCTTCTCTGCTGCTTGGGAAGAAAGAGCAGCATACTTCTCTTCCCTTCTTTTATATAAAGCCTCAGTGTAGACAAGGAACGGTGAATCCATGATTGCTCACTTCAGGTCAGNGTGCTGGCATTTCACTGGATCATAGACTTGNAGTCCCCTTGAGAATTAGACTGTGGAGTGTTTTTGTTTTTTACATAAGAAAAACTTCCTGCTGAGATGGCACTGGAGTGGGAACCAGAAGCCAAGCTCCTACTCACCTTGTTTTGACTTCTTTTGAGTGGAAAGTGCTACGTTTTTATCTGCAAAGTCATTATTGAATATTGCTGAATAACTAGTGAACTTGTCTCCTGATTTTCTTTTCTCTCAGAGGCTGTGGGTGCTCAGGCNTTGTGCATGCCTGAATTGGCTCTGTCCTTACACTAAGAGCCTCTTGGGATAGCCACTNGGTCCCCAGGCTTTGGCTTGTGGTTACATTCTCCTGAGCTTGGTGCAGGTGCTGAAACCTGTGCTGAAAGCTCTGACATACCGTGTTCCCTTCTTAGAATTGGTCTGGGAAAAAATGCAGGAAGATCGTGGGATGTGATGGCTCCC
>LZPO01008199.1:0-10577 GCA_001675575.1 Neotoma lepida | reverse complement strand
TTCCAGGGGCTCCAGTTCCTTTTGGCATCCATGGGCACCTGCTTCATATGCATATGGTGCAACATATGCACATGCATGCACCTATGCACATGCATGCACCTATGCACATACACATTAAATAGTAAGTGTTTTTAAAATAAATAGTAAGTGAAACAAATATAAGTTCTAGTTTCTCTTCTAATTATTGAACTTATACCTTTCTGGGGTCATGCACTCTGCTTTGGGTCTGCTGGCTGGTTGTNTGGTATGAAGTGGGGAACCTTTTCCTAGCAGTTTCCAGCTCATTGTGGAGACATACATTCGGGGCAGGAANAGGTATACCCACAGCAACAAAGTAGACACATAGATAGTTTCTGCCCAGTGCAGGCTCAGAGGGAGATAGGTGACTGAGGCTCAGCTTCATAAAGAACCAAGCTAAAAGGCCAAGCATGGTGCCTCACGCCTTTAATCCCAGCACTCAGGAGGCAGTCAGGTGGATCTCTGAGTTCGAGGCCAGCCCAATCTATGTAGTGAGTTCCAGGACAACTTGGGCTACAAAGTGAGACCCTGTTTCAAACAAANAGACGAAAACAAAACTGAAGGAACTAGTTTTACTCTCCTGGATGAAGTCCAAGCTATGGTTACATCCTTTATAGCAGCTCAGAGAAAGAAGAGGCCACACATGTCTTTTGCCAGAAAGTTTTAGGCAAGCAGCTCAGTTATTCTAGGCACAGTGGTCCAGGGCCTTAAGAGGTCAGAGAGATAGCTCTTGCTGGTGGCTGTCTGTGTGGCCATTTGAGGGGAAACCAGAGAGTGGATCCTCGTGGAAAGGAAGCTCACCCTAAGAGCTCTGAGGACTCCCTCTGGAACCTCGAGCTGAGGGGAAACCAGAGAGTGGATCCTCATGGAAAGGAAGCTCACCCTAAGAGCTCTGAGGACTCCCTCTGGAACCTCGAGCTGAGGCATGTGCAGTCTCGAGGTAGTCACGGGGAGACGAGAGGAAGCGTCCAACCCCTAGCTACCTCTCTGCGTGCCTTCCAGCCCGAGGACCAGTCTCTGTAACTGCAGAAGGTAAAAGGATTTGGGTGGAAAGTCAGTAGCTTCCACCATAATACTTGACATCTCTGCTAAAGCTGAAAATTTTTTTCTGATGAATTTGCCTAAAGGAACTGATAGAATGCAGGTTTCTTGGAATGTGGACTAGGCTGGAATGGTTTTCTTCACAGAGATGCTTGGTGCACCCAAGTGTCTCAGTGTGTGCACAGATGGAATTCAGTAGCTGCTACCTTCATAAGCAAGATGACTTTTCTCTTGGTGTGTTCTCAGGTCTCTGTGGCCCTTAGCAGTGGCTCCATCCGAGTGGCCATGCTGGAAGAAAATGGAGAACGTGTCCTCATGGAAGGGAAACTTACCCACAAGATTAACACGGAGAGTTCCCTCTGGAGCCTTGAGCCGGGCAGGTGTGTTTTGGTAAGTGTGGTCACCTGTGTGCAGAGCTCCCAGGTGGGTTTTAAACCTGCTGTGATGCCCCCTTTGGCCAAGTCTTTCCAGTGAGCAGTGAGACCTTTAATTGCAGTAATTGGAACAGACTTAATTAATTCTTTGTGTATTTAGCACCCAGCTCCTGCTCAGAATCTATCTCCATGAGCCTTCTCATTTGTATCCTCTACCCCTCAGGGTCCTAGTCATTCCTGAGAACCCACTTTCCTATATATNAAGGCAAAACCAGGTACATTAAAATGAAAATGGAGGTGGCATTTTTCCTAGGTGCCAGTCTGGATTTAATAAGCTCACCAAGGCGATCTCAGCATCTGGTAAGGCACAAGGTAAAGNTCAAGAATATGACAGTGAGACGTGAATCTGAATGAATAGATCACTTGTCAACATATCCCCACAATTTGGGCTGTATGCTTGGCCAGATGTGTGCAGCTCAGCCTTCTCTCCTGTGATAGCTCTGACCTTTGTGAGTGATGACTGACTGTATGCTGGCACCCGAGAGGAAAACTGCGGCACAACATACCTTGTTTCCTCTTTCCTCCTATAGAAGGAACAAGTTAGGTAAGAGAGATAAAGATGGGGAAAAAAAAAAGTCTTTGGATGAAAAAAATCCTTCAGGCCTTCTTCATATATGTTAACGTATAAAATATAGACAGCATCTGTTAGATTTTACAAGAGGTGCTCAGTGATGGCCAGCATCTCTGGGGTATTCTGATTGATACTGATGGGTAAAGAAGAAAGCTCTCAAGTCCACAGTGGCTCTGTTTTAGCTACTCATGTGTCGCAGGAGGCATAGGCTAGGGACTGAGTGAACTGGACTTAGTGCCTGTGGGGATTGGGAGTATTTTCTGCCTCATCTTGCTATCTAATCCGAAACAGAATTACTGTTGCTCATGTGGAGATGGCCCCCTTACCTAGGCATGTGCCTAAGGGCTGCCACCTCCCTGACCTTCCTTAGTTCCTCTTGAGGTCTCCTAAGGCCCATGCAATAGATAACTTGTTAAGTTTTCAGNTGTGGGGCTGGATCTGCTTTGTCCTGTGTTCTGAATCTCCCAGTACCCAGGCCTACCTTTGCCGATGATTAGTACTGGTGATATCCATAGGGACTTGGCTCAGGGCTCCACCAGCCGTGTATAGGCTNCATTTGTCTGATTGTTGTTCTGTACCTCACTGATGCACATCCCTTGGCAGGGCAGCATTCCACAGCCAGAGAAAACAAAAGTACTGTTCTGCCTACAGTGTGTCCTTTGTCTCTGAAGGTTGACTTTGAGTGTCAGCATGATTGGGTTGAATGAGCTGGTAAGGCATGGGTGTGGGTGCAAGGATGTTTCAGAGGAGACGTTCATGTGTGTCAGTGGTCTGAGTGGGGAAGCCCTACCCTGAGTATGGGCAGCACAGAACCACACAATAGGCTAGGCTCAGACTGAACATGATGTGGGAGAAAAGAGACATTTCGCCTCTCTCTGCCTTTCTCCTCCCAAGCAGGCATGCTTTTTGCCTTGGGTGTCAGACTCTAGGTTCTTTGTCCATTCAACTTTAGGATTTGTATGAGTGACCCTTGGGTCTTCAATATCTAACCAAGGCTATACACCATAGATCTCTCTGATTCTGAGGGTCTGACATCGCTGACTTTGTACCTTGCAGATGGCCCCTGTGATCTTGTTAGCCAATTTAATATGTATTATATATCGTGTGTGTGTGTGTGTGTGTGTGTGTGTGTGTGTATCCTCTCTCACTTGTTCTGTTTCTTTGGAGAACCCTAATGTAACCTTCTTGAATGCGGCAGCTCAGTCCTTTCCCCTTATCCTGACCTTTAAGCCTGCATATTAATAGTGCTGTACTGAACTTCTAGATCTGAGCATCCCAGCTCCTTTCCTTGGCATGCTACTTGAAGTTCCAAGTGCTCTTCCAGTCTCTGTTGAGCTTTGCATGGTCAGGTTCTGAAGCACGAGTAACATGGCAGTGCTGAACTGGTAGCCTTGCTCTTGGTAGGCACTGCCTGTCACTGCTGTGACCATCATGCTAGGGTTCCCTGATTCTAGGGCTGCTGCTTTCAAGATCTGAGAGTTCTGTGACAGCTCTGGCTTCTGCCTTGGCTAGTTAAACTCTCTGCAAAGTGTGGAATGGGTTAGGATCCCAACTCTCTGCACAGCTCCCTGTTGGGAGCCCTTTCCAAGTGGTCTGTGTCACTCAAAAGCAGGAGAATCCCCAGGGGGAATGGTCTTTGGGCTCACGGACTCCATCTGTATTCAGAATCCACTGGGATTAGAATCTGCCTACTAGTAATTCCTTTTACTTTAGTCTATAAAAATATGATTGTTGCCGGGCGGTGGTGGCNCACACCTTTAATCCCAGCACTCGGGAGGCAGAGGCAGGCGGATCTCTGTGAGTTCAAGGCCAGCCTGGTCTACAGAGTGAGTTCCAGGAAAGGCGCCAAAGCTACATAGAGAAACCCTGTCTCAAAAAACCTATATATATAATTGTTAACTAAATTACATCTAAGAGCTTTTGTTGATAAATCCAACTCTGACTTCATAAATAGTCTAGAGCCATGTTACTTTTGGGAGGGGGTGTCCATACTGGTGGAATAGGGTGGAGTCATACACTGTGACTCTATCTATACCTGTAATCTTGAGAGGCTGAGGCAGAGGCTTGCCATTAGTTTTGGACCCGCCTGGGGCTACGTAACAGGAAAATAGCTCAGGAAAAGAAACAAACAAAACACTGGGCCAGCAAGATTGCTCAGTAGGTAAAGGTGTTTGCTTGCCTNGCCACCAAGCCTGATGACCTGAATCCAGTCTTTAGCACTCATAGTAAAGGGAGAAAACTGATTTCCTACAAGTTGCCCTCTGACCTCTCGCTGTATGTGTGCCATGATTCACACACGTGTGTACACATATACACACACACACACACACACGGAGAGAGAGAGAGAGAAAGAAAGAGAGAACCAGATAAACAATAAAAATCTATAAAAATTTTAAAAATGAAATAGAATGCATCTGATAGCCCAAGCACTAACATCTTACATTAATTGCCAACATATATTTAACACATGTGTTGGCTCAGGTGCTTTATGAGGTACATGATACTCTTTGATTCTTTGCAGAGTCTAGAAGTCAGGCCCTTGAGGCTTTGAGATGGAGTTGTTATTTGCCCAAGTGTGGGATTGAGCCATGCCTGGCTAGCTGGAGTTTTCTCTCTTAAAAGGTCTAAGCCCTTTAATGGGGGTTGGGAAAAGTGATTCTTTCCAGCCAAGGAGAAAAAATAAGGTGAAGAGGGAAGGGAGATGATCATAGTGGTTGTGAGACGCTCTTGTGTCACATCGATGTGGATGATACCGCCTCAAGGCTGGAGAGATGGTGTGCTGTACCTGTACCCTCATTAGCCTGGCTGGAGACAGCTAGACAGCTATCCTGTGGAGGACAGTCAGATGCAAGGACCTCATTCCTGGTATCCATGAATACACCAGGAATACACATTCCCTTCCTGCAGACTCCCTGAGGACTCTTCATCCATGTTCTGCTATGGTCTCGCTTAACCTGTGTACCAGTTGCTGTTAGAGTTTTAGTTTGATTTTGCCAGCTACCTACTGTCTGCAGAGTTTATGAAAAGAAACAACTAGCTGCATTCAGACGACCCCATAAACATGGCATCTGTAGGTGCTATGTCATCTCTAGTAGAGCCAAAGAAAGCCCCTTGGAACTGAGACACCACACCCATCAGTTCCTGTCCGCCAGAGTTGCTGGCACTGTTATTGGATGCATTTTATTTTTAGGGGAGGATCACTTGTGGAAATTAAGGGATTTTTGAAAGAGGGGCCTTGGGCATTATAACCACTTCTCCTGGCTCTCTTGGCCTGGATCCTTGCCTGTACTTGGGGTCCCTTCCCCATGAGAGGTGCGGGGCTCATCTTCCACTCCCTTCTGACTGCAGCTTCAGCAAGTAAGTGCTGTGTATTATGGAATGTGTCCAATTACAGACACTGAAGGTTGTAAAGGTTGGTGTGTTTTTACTTTATTTATTGATGACCTCTTGGGGTCAACTTTTTTTTTTCTGATTGCATACATGAGACAATCCTATAAATTACTGAGCAGATTATTTTTATTCATGAAGGGCCTGTTTTTGTTCCACCCAACACATTGTATCTCAGCATATGTATTAAGAAAAGGTTGCCTGACTATTGGGGGCCTGCCTGTGAGCTGTCATTGTAGCCATGCTTGACTTTTGTATGACCCTCTCAATGAGCACCTGGCTCCTGATCTGCACACACCTACTTGTTGCTTCTTGTTAGGCCTGGGAAGACGGCCTGTGGATGTGGCCTCTTTTGGAGAAAAGGACTTTGCAGGTGTAATTAAGAATCTCAGCATGAGATCATTCTGGATTTTCTGGGTGACCCCTGAATTCAGTGAAAGACACTCTTGAAAGAGGCGGCAGAGACAGACACAGAGACTCCTCACGAAGACCAGGCAAAGACTAGAATGATGTGGGCATAAACCAAGGGATGCCAACAGCCACCAGAAGCTGAAAAAAGCCAAAGGATCCTTCCTTGAAGCCTGCAGGGGAGTACAACCATACCTACTCCTTGATTTTGGACATCTGGTCTCCAGAACTACAAGAAATGGNTGGCTCCTCCGGGCCAGTCTCATTTTTGTCATAGCATCCCTCAGACACTCGCATAGGGCCCTTGCAGCCTCTGTGAAGAGGAGTGGCGTTTGGTACCCCACACTCTGCCATAAGACTTCTGACCTTCTCACCTCACAGCAGGGGAGTGCAGACATGCCACTTGCTTCTCAGCACCTTCCACGTGTCCTGTTCTCCTCCCTCTTGCAGTGGATCCCACACCAGACAGGCAGGGCAGGCAGGGGTGGCAGCTAAAACCGTGTGACAGTTCTTGCCTCCCTCCCTCCCACACTTGAGAATGTTAAATGAGACTTCTTGACTCAGGCAAGCTCCTTGCTTGGTTACAGAGATGTAAAATCAGCCGTGGCAACAGCACCAGCTACTTTTCCCGATTCTTCATTTGGTTTCAGAAGCCAGGAACTGAGCTTGTGCATTGTCCTCGTTTCTTCCTCCCTGTGGAGAACTGGCAAGCTGGCTGCCCTCTGCNTTGTGTGGGTAGCTGTAGGCAGGCGGCATGCTCTGCTTCAGGGGTGCTCAGACATGGCTGTGTTGGAAAGGTAGTTGGAGCTGCCTGAGAGGTGAATGCCATTCCACACACACATCTTCTTGTACTGACATCATATACACAAACTATTTAACATTGCTTAGATAGCTCTAGAATATTTTCTGAATAAATAGATGTTGGAGCTCAGGCTTTAAAACTTACTGCACTGTGTTTATTTATGATTTTTTTTTTTTAGCCCTGTGAGTATTTTTATACAAGCTGCACCTCCCTGCCTGTATTGAGATGATTTCCTGAAGTTATTATTTCTCAAAAGTGGAATCCCAGGATGATTACTGCTATGGCTCTCCCTGAAGGGTGCAGCATTTCTGGAGTGGTGCCAGTGCTGTGTCAGCACCGGCATCCCCATGTCTTCCCAGCCATGGACCTACTTAATTGTCCTTGCCAGTTTGTCTGGACATCTCATTGTTCTTTTAAGGATGAAATGGTCCCTTGTTGGCCTTTACTAATTCACGAGCCACCTTTCCTGGCCTGTGAGGATGTCCTTGCATATCATTTACTATACCTCTTCATAAATCCAGAATGGAAACTACAGATTAAGTTATTTTAGTATTTTGGCAAGCGCCCCAAACCTGGGATGTATGTGAACTGGAATGTGAGCCCACCTTTAGTTGATGCCATCTCCAGGCTGAGTCCTGTTTCCAGTTTTTATCATGATTCTTAACATCACTGAATGCCAGAAGGGAGGAGCTGAGGCTTGGAGCTCACACAGAAGGCTAAGACTCCTTGTTGTAAATGAAAGCAAGACTGTGCTGAGCACTGGATGGGCCTTCAGCCCCTCCTCCTGGTGCTAGGCAGAAAGTGGTGTATAGCTTTTATCATTTTGTTGTCCCTTCTCTACAGTGCATTCTGCCTCCCTAGGTGAGATCCACGGCTGTGTCCTGTCTGACCTGTGCAGTGTCTTAGTTTTGTTTTAATTTCTTAAGCTCAAAAAGGCAGTTGGTGACATTGAAAATCAGTAGACTTTTTGGACAGTGGTGGCTTACAGCATCTCCACAGGAGTCAGAGGCTGCCCACATCTTTCTTTCCCACAGTGGGTGTTGAGCTGAGCAGGTGCACCCGCCATGCTGTCATCTCACCCCATTATCTGCCCTTGTTCCAAGGTGCCTTCCTGGAAGGAACGTCCCACAACATCCCCGTTGGCCCAAACTCAGTCACACGGGCAGCTGCGAGGAGTAAAGCCATCCTCACTGGGCACAGTGCTTCCCTGAATAGAAATGAGGTTCCGTTACTAAGGAAGGAAAGGGATATAAATGCTGGTGAGTCATCGGCACAGATCGGGGGATGCTGAGGTAAGTTTGTTCACACTGAGGGTGAAGTTTCTGTGAGGACATTTTGGGAGCACTGTTCAATCAGAGATGGTCTGGAGTCCCTCTGGGAAACTACTGTGTTCTAGGACCAGGTAGATAAAAGAGGACCTGGAGAATGAGAGTGTATCCAGGAAATGGTGAGGTCACAGTGACCTTGTAGANCGCCATCTAATTCTGACCCAGTGAAGGATGGTTCAGGGTGACTTTAAGCCNCTGAGAAAGGAGGAAGCCAAGAGGCAGCAAGTAGTTTCCTTATGCAGAAGGTGCTCACTTTAGCAGTGCCCGTGCCCTGTCAGTAAGGAGAGACTGGCTTTAAGGTCAGGTGTTCTGGCCTGTGGGGGAGATGGGACCTCACAGGATCCTAAGAAGGATGACAGTTGTGTATTGGTGACAATGTGGGAAGGCCTGGGGCAAGAGAACAAACATTCTTGTGAGATACCTGCAGGTAGGCCAGAGACACACCTCAGGAGACACTAGACAGGAGAGGAACACTGGGCATGGTCCTTACAGAGTAGAGAGGACCCGAGTCTTGTGCTGCAGGAAAGCTGAGGTCANGCTGTTACTTCAGAAGACTTGCTTAGTCTTAGGAAGTAACTTGGGAGAAAGGGCCAAGACAATGTTCTTTACTCTTAAATGGTTCAGAGAAACCATTATTATGTTTTATGCAAACATATACATACAGAATGGGACAATACAGACAACACAGCTGCTAAATGCCTATGTGGCTATTTGTACTTTGAGCAATGTGTAAATTTGAATTTATTTGCAAGTAAGAAATGAGTGGTCTAACAAGCACACAATGAAGTTCAGCATCATTAGAGAAATAAAGTAAAATTTATTACAGTGAGATGCCTTTTATACCTATGAGAGTGGCTGCTAAGAAGCTCATAGTGTTCAACTTGGAGGAGCTGTGATGCCCTGAACTCCTCACTGCTGCCATGAGAGTGAGGCGGTGGACATAGCCAGTGTGCTCACATAGCAGCCCTGCACTGCACTCCCAAGAAATGGAATCCTGAAAATCCTTACAGCGGCTTCCTGCTTTACTGCCAAACCAGGAACACCTACATGGCCATGGACAGATAGTAATCACCTGCATCATGGAATGGTCTGGCCAAGCGTCATAGCCCACAAGTTCCAGAGAGGAAATGTGTACAAGCCCACAAGCAGTGGGTTTCAGTGGGAAGACATCCTGGACGTGGACAAACTGGACTGCAAGAGGAGCAATGCAGCCTGAGGTGGAAGGAGGGGCCTGGGTGTGGGTGGGTGTAGTGGAGGCTTGAGGAAATGAAACTGCAGCAGGGTGAGTGTTACTGTGTGCAAACTACACCTCCACAAGTCTGACTTGTTAAAAAGTAACAAAATGTTAAAACAAAAACAGTTAATTTAAGCAAACCATAGGACTACTTTTGTGAGGGTGTGGTTTTTAGCCAGGAGCCCTTGAAGTCTGTTCCAAGAGTTTCTCCTCTGTTCTCACCCAACGGTGGTTCTGCCTTTAGTGTTGAGAACACCCTATCCTATCCCCAGAGACCTGTATGTATTCTAACCACATAGTTTGCTTAGAAGATTTGGTTCCCAGAGTGTCTTACCTGAGTTCCCTAGAAGTAGCACTCCAAGGAAGTCAGTGATGTTCAGAAGAACTTGTCAGCTAAGACTTCTGGAACATGAAGCTATTTACAGAGAAAGGGTAGGCCATGGTGTGAGGGTAAGAAGCCAGAAGAGGACATGAAATTCTCCAAGAAATCTCTGGAAAAGGAGGCCAGGCCAATGAAGGATGAGGATAATTATCACACTAACAATACAGCTTTACGTAGTCTTTTACTGGTNTGCAGAGGAAAATAATCTCAGAGTATTCAAAAAAGTTTTGGAAATGACATCTTGGGTTTTCCAAGAACTTTTGGTGCTGTCTGCTGCCCCAGCACCAAGAGCAGCCTGAACCTTAGCAGGAGAGAAGTCACTGAGGAATGTACTGGAGCTTGTATGCTTGCATATAGTCAGGCAAAAGAATAACAAGTGAGCTACCACACCTTGGAAATGGATCCCAAGTGTCCATGAGGGAGTAGAGACTTGAAGCCCTTCCTTGTGCAGTGCCATGATGTAGAAGTGGTACAGCTCCAGTGGGAAACAATCTGGTGGTGCCTTGAAACATGAAGTAGATGTACCAAGTGCCCCAGCAATTCCATTCCTAGGTAAACACCAAGGGAATTGAAAATAGGAACTCGTACAAGTAGTAGCATCATTCACAATAGCCAAAAGGTGGAGAAGTGTCCATCAACAGAGAATGGGTGAATAGACTGTGATAAGTTCATTCAGTGCAATGTTGTTCAACATGGAGAGGAATGAAGTTCTGATACGTTCTACAACACAGGTGATCCTCAAAAACTATACTAAGTGACATAGCCAGACACAAAATGACATGTCGTTTGTGTGAAATCTGAAGAGACAAGCATTAGTAGTTATATGGGTGGGGGGAGAGAAATTATTAGGATAAAATGAAAGAGTATATCACTGGGTACAAGGCTTCTTTTTGGAGTGATAGAAATGTTTCAGGATACAGATGTGGTTGGTTGCATACCACTGTGGATGTACCAAGTGCCATTGAACTGTTC
>LZPO01008198.1:108319-121054 GCA_001675575.1 Neotoma lepida | reverse complement strand
GTAGCCCAGGCTGGCCTCGAACTCACAAAGATCCGCCTGTATCTGCCTCCTGAGTGCTGGGATTAAAGGCGTGCACCACCACCACCTGGCTCCCTTTTCTTTTCAGAACAAGATCCCTGAATCTAATCTCCTTTGTTTAGCTTTTTTTTCATGACCATTACCTGTAACTACTTGCAATCAACCCCCCTAAACAATGACAAATATCCATAATTTATTTTTGGGAATGTGGGTATAGTTCTGTAGACTACTTTCTATTGATTGGGGGCACTGGTACTCTTTGGGGGACCCTGAGAAAATTTAGGATTATGGTCAAGTCCTGACTGGAGTATTCTGTAAGGCTGGATCATCTCAGTCAGCAGCCTGGAAACTGTTCTGGATATTAGATCACCTGGGCCATTATTTTCATTGATGTCCCGTCTTATTGCTCTGGAAATATATGAATTTTAAAGGTAACATACATATTTATATTTATACTTATACATAGTATAAGTATAGATTGTGCATTGTATACAAGCCAGGTATAGATGATTTTTTGTTTTATGTTTGAGCAGGTAAAATATATATCACGTGTCTTATTGTTCTTCTAGGTTTATTTTTTTATGTCTGTGGTCAGGGTTTCAGGGGGTCTTCCTCAATCAAACCTGATTTTCTTTAACTTGGAATGAATCCACAGCCTCTGATTTCCTATGGAAATAAAAGCAAAACTTCTCCCCCAAACTAATATATCTTTTGACTTAAATTTTGAAGTGAAGACATTTTTAAAATATATAGGTTGGATTAATCCAGCAACATTTATAATCAAATGTCTCTTAGCAGCTGTTGCTCCTTCCTCAGTAGTCAAACAATTCAAAGACAACACAATAACATACATTACCCAGACTTTCTGAGTATTTTCCATCTTTATGTGGCTTTTTTTTTATATTACTTTACTTCCTTTTTAAGGACTTTATTATTTTAAAACTATGTATCTCTTTTTTATGATTGTCTATACCTTCACTTTTCTCTCCCAAGCCTATGTATANTTTTTAAACACACTGTGTGACCCACTCAGAGGCTCTTTTGTCTGACTCTGTCCTTATTGTGTATCTGTAATCTTTTCTGTCTGCATAAGCAAAACAAAAAACAAAAAACAAAAACTGCTGTGTAACTTAGGTCACTGCATGCTGGTGCTGGCTCCTCCCCCCTGGTTCTCTAAGAGTCTAGTCTTATGGTAGAGGTATGTTTACCACAAGCTCTGGGAGCCATATTTGTGGTTCCAAATCTGGGAAGTTTCTAGGTCCATGCCACCAGCAAGTAATGTGCTGCTGGCTGCTCATGAACACCGTACAAGTATTTGGTAGCAGCGCCTCTTAAAAGAGCTGCCCATTTTTTTGCCACTATAACACTGAGTCAGGAAGCCATCTGTTAAAGGAGCTGCATCTCTGCTTACTGCTAGCAAACAGAGCCTACCCAAGAAAAAGCAGTTACCAAAAAGTGTTTTCTCTGATTTTGTCAAATGCTAATGGACATTGTTAATGTAATTATTGCCTCTATATATTTGCATATAGTTAGTGTGCCNATTGTANATAGTTTTTCTATGTTAGTTAAAACCTTTGCTTTTTATTTAGACAAAATGGGAGAAATGTTGTGTGATATTTAGTTTGTGTTCTGACAAATAAAGCTTGCCTGGAGATCAGAGGGCGGAGCTAGCCACTAGTTAACAATAGAGGTCTGGAGGTCTGTGCAGAAAGACAGGTAGTGACAAGGCTGGGTAGAGAGGGGAAGTGATAAGGCAGGGCAGACACAGGATCTTGGCCCTTTTGGCCAGGGGATTCTGAGAGGTAGGAGGTGAATGTGGCTGCTCCTCTACTTCTCTAATCTTTCAGCTTTCATCTGACTCTGGGTTTTTATTGATAAGACTAATTAGGATCACGCTTCATAGGAGTGAAGATCAGTTAAGAGACCTGGGTTAAATTCCTGATTCCTAGCAACCACATGGCCACTCACAACTATCTAGTCCTTTTAGCTCCAGGGGATCTGATGACCTCTTTTGGCCTCTGTGAGCACTGTATGCAGACATACATGCAGGCACAATACCCATACACATAAAATAAAAGTAAATTTAAAAAAATTTAATTACAATCATGATGATGCTAAATCATGCTAATCATGATACAGCTAAACCACAGTAGTCTAAATGGAAAGTCTTAACACTGGAAATTATTGTTCAACTGATATTTTAGTGTATTCATTTTCAGAGAGAGAGAGAGTTGGAAGGGATCTGAGCCTAACAGTCTAGTCCTTTATTTGCAGAAAGAGGGAATAAAAAGGACAAGACTGTTAACCCCACAAACCATAGAATACATGATTCTGTTGTTTATCCAAGACCATAACAAAATAAGCTCCCATAGAAAGCTGGTTTCACAGTGGAGATACACAGGCAACGGCAGCCCACAATAAATTATTTAAACACAGAGAACCTCTGCACTAGAAAAAAAGCATTTTCCCCCTACAACTTATAGNTAGTTATTTTTACTTTAGCAAACCCACATGAATAGAATAAAAGATAATGCTAGACTTATTTTTAATATCAGATTAATTACAATGTACTAAAAATATACCAGAAGCAAAGTGGTCANGTTTGAACCATCTCCCTCTCCACTGACATACAATTAAAAACCATTGGCAAAGAAGAAATAAGTATCTGTAGATATTTATGAAAGATTTAAAGTTTTTAAATTCAAGCTTTTTTAAACAGAAATCTTGCTTGTCTCTGAACTTTACCTTTACCAATGACTTGTACCATTCTTTTGTAAACTTCTTTAATTACTTGGTATTTTTGTGGGGGACTTATTTTCTTATATAAGTCTCCATGGACTGACTGGGTAGGAGTTCTGCAGAAGCCCTTTTTAATTGATACACAAAAGTCCTTTTAGAAAGTCAGTTCCCCCATACCCAAATCCCTTATCTGAACTAGGAATTGTCTTAAGGAACTATTACCTAAGCAAACACAGTCATTATAAGAATTCCAGTTTTGCCTTCTGCATAATCGCTNCTCTAGGTGATTACAGTGTTCCATGGCCACTGCTTCTCCTCTCCACCAAGTAAGCCATTGCAACCAAGGACCAGCTTCTAGTCTAGCTGCCACTAAATCCTTCCAGTCCTGTGGAATTATTCTATTCTGAGTAGCCCAGTTATTTAAAATCTGTCTTACATAGGGCGAATGCATCCCATAATGCCTCCACTTCCTCTTTAAATCACTTCAGATCCATCNTTTCTATAGGTCTCCAACTAGTTGGAACATAACCTTGAGGATATTGGTTATTTGCAGGCATTTGATACATGGTGACTGGAAACACTGAGGTGTCCTTATAATCTTGGGCAACAGTCCCTCAATTCCTTCATAAGGAGGCCCCATAGGTCCTTGATTATGATTAACCATTTTTATTTTTTCTAGTGGGAAGAATTTTTTTTCTTATTTCATTCTTTGTCTCTGGAGTCTTTTTATTTGTATCTTCGAATTTGCAATTGTACAGCTAATGCTACAATTTTTTTCTTTTTCTATATCTGTTTTATCTAAAGGAGGAGTAGATTAGTGTCTTGACTTTCCTCACTTTTATCTTCCTCCAAAACTTCCTTTTTATCTCTGAGACGACATTCTCTGCTGACTGACAATTCTAAGCCAGAATTCCCTCCTTTTTACTTCCCTGTTCTACCTCTGACCAAGCTTTTTCTGACTTTTCACTCTGCAGCAGCTCCAAGGCNTTGGAAATTAATTAACATGAAGATCATATCCTGAATGGTAGAGTTTCTCCTCTTTGATGAGCTCATCTCAAAGCTCTCAGTATTTGTTTCTAATCCAGCTGTACTCAAAGAAAAATTACAAAAACAGAACCTGAGATAAAATAATAACTGGTCCCCATTCTCATTTCCAGGTTCCTTCTAGATAAGGAACTCTGTCAGCCATCACAGGGCTTTTGGCCCTTCTGCTTCTGCTAGTTGCTGTTGGCTCTTGCATCATTTTGCCTTAACTAAATGATAATTCCTGCCTGGGTATCATTAAGCTGGTGATGCNAAAATCCCAATATCAGCCCCTGGGGCAGACCCATCGCAAAGATTTGAGATGGTCCACACTACTCAAGGGGGAATGAGATGGCCAGGCAAATACCATGACAGGCTCCTAATAACTCAGTTAAGAACTAGGCCTCAGTTCCTGCCTCTTGAAACTGGACAGACAGTTTCTGAGGAAGCCACGAACAAAGGGCCCCTGACAGTAAGGATGAGGACAATTGCATGGTACTAGGCCTGGGGCAACACCCCCCGCCCCCCCTGCCACCGCCCACACACACGCACAACCCCAGGTACCTCAAGGCAATAACTAAATAAGGACAAAGCCTGGAACTTGTCCAGACTTGCCCAAGCATGGAAAGCCTTAGTCAACCCCTGCTAGCCCTAACCAATTAGAATGGTACTAATATTGTTGCCACTTGCATAAGCCAATCATAGATACAATTATCTATCTGACCCTGAAACTCCCCTTAGCTGTGCTTAAAAGGAACTTATACATCCCTCTTGGGGTCATGCCATTTTGTATGTACAAGTGAATGACCCCACGTGCATGCTGGTATAATAAACACTCTTACCGATTGCATCATGACTGGTGGTCGTTTATGGGACTTCTTACAGACCCTAATAGTTTCCACACCATCAATTTTAATTGAACATGAAGGTTGCCTGAAACCAACAGCAATGACATTTAACCAATGCTAAAAGTTCCGTAAGCTGGTTTTTTTGTTTGTTTGTTTGTTTCGTTTTTCATTTTCACTCCGTTTTTTTGGAAGCATTTTAACAGGTGCATATATTGCTGCTCCTGAGATGGGGAATTCCCCACATCCTTGCCAAATCCTGGAGTCTCANTTACCAGTAAGTGATCATTACCTCCAGTCCTGGAGTGTCCTGACCCCTTTTTTCTCCCAGCCCACCACATTGGGTGCCAGATATCAGTGTTCTGAGTTACATGGGCCAGGTGAAGAAAGAGAGACACTGCAGAATGAATTTAGGCTTAGCAAAAGCAGCAGGGGGAATCAGTTTCCATGGACTGACTGGGTAGGAACTCTGCAGAAGCTCTTTTTAGCCTTTTATCAAGTTGATCCCCTCATACCAAAATCTCTTATCTGAACTAGAAGTTGTCTTAAGGAACCATTAACTAAGAAAACACAGTCACTATAAGAATTCCAGGTTTGCCAGGAATGTCTTATGACTGAGGTTATGCTAAGGTTCTGAAATTCCCAAGAAAGAGCAAACTCATAACTCTCAGCTAACAATCACTGATTATTTACAAGAGATTATTTCAAGGCCTAAGTGATCATCACTCCAGAGTAAATTCCAGGTGCAATGCCCTTTTAATATTCCATTACAACCTGTTGCCTATTTATTGGGTCATGAACTATGATTGGCACTGGAACTATAACAGTAAATACTTCTGGCTTAATCTCTGCCCTCTTGTAATTTATTATCTAGTAAAGTACTATAGAGATAATAACAATACACAAATGAATGTGCAATGTTAGAATTGTGGAAGGTGAGATACTGAAGAAANCATTCCTCAGGAAAATATATGAGCACCTAAATGATGATAAAATTGTCCAATGAAGAGCAATAATTGCTCAGTCAAAAGCGTGTTGGATATGCTGATACACACCTCTAATCCAGATCAAATGATGAGTAGAATCTTGAATTGAATAGCAAGGCCTTACTGAGAAAAGGGGGATTGGGAAGGAGGTGAGGCCATATGGTAATTTGAACATGGAAAATCCAACATAAGGAATTATAAAGTATAACAATTAGATTGACTGTAGTCGGTCTTTCTTGTCAGACTTTCTTTTGGGACCACCAACCCTTAAATAATGATATTAATTATGAAAACTTGGCCTTTAGTGTTCCTGTGGGCTTGTTCCCAACTTTTAAATTAACCTCCTTTTATTAATCTATGTTCTGCCATGTGGTTTTTTTACCTCTCTTTCATTCTGTATGTCTGACTTCCTCNGTGTTTTGCTGGTATTTCCCCTCCTCTCTTCTTCCCAGAATTCCTCTCTCTCCCCAGAAGTCCTGTCTATTCGCTCCTGCCTAGCTATTGGCCATTCAGCTTTTTATTAAACCAATCACAACAACACATCTTCACACAGTGTAAACAAATATCCTGTAACTAATGACAGTGTATTGTTTAATAAAAATTANGAAAGCTCTAAAGAGTAAAAGTGTCACAGGCAGAAGAAATAACTGTAGCAGTGGGACAAAGATTCAGATCTTGCTGGAGAGCTTATGTCCATAGTTCACTGGGTGGCAGTAAGTCACTGGTTCACTTCAGCAAAATGTCTTGGAACTCCGTTTCCTGAAACTTACTTTAAAGAAAAAAAAAAATCCTCTAAGGCAGGGGTTCTCAACCTTCCTAATGTTGTAACCCTTTAACACAGTTCCTCATGTTATGGTGACCTCCAACCATAAAATTACTTTGTTGCTACTTTATAACTGTAGTTTTGCTACTGTTATGAATCGTAATGTAAATATCTGATATGCAGGGTATCTAACATGCAATTTCTGTGAAAGGGTCATTTGATGACCCACAGATTGAAAACCATTGCTCTAAGACTTCAGGAAAATCTGTTCATGGAGAAGTATTTCACATCAGACTCGACAGTATTAAACCTCCTGGGTGACTGTGAGATCAAGCTGGTGGCTGTGCTTTATAACAATTCATAGCCCAGATAACTTGTGTTTTCCATTGTAGGNGCCTGGTACCAGCAAGCCACTCATGCTTCAGGAGACTGCCAAGAAAAGGGCACTCAAACCAGGAAAGACCTTTTGCCTCCTGTAGTGTTTCCCTAATTCCCTCTACAATCAAATTTTAATATCCTATCTGCTGACAAAGTAAAAAAAATTAAAGGCCAAAGATACGCTTGCAGAAGTAGGCCAAGAGGTTAAGTTGGAGCTGAGAGGCAGAAATCTGTGATTGGCACAGAACGGACAAACGTACAAGATGCAGGAGATAACATACGCAAGAGGCCTGGAGCTGGGAAAGAGAGCTTAGTGCCTTGGAAGAGGGAAAGAAAGCCAAGCAAAGGCCAAGAGTTGGGGAGAACTGGCAGGACACATGGAGGTGACATCTAGAACAGATGACTCCCCGTTAACACAGGAATGGACCCCAAAGTCTGTGTGTAAGCCCCAAGTTGGTCATAGCTGTTAATTGTCCTCTGCCCCTTAATTTCAATATTTAATGATTATTGACCTTTCACATCATTTTAGTGGACCAACAGGAGCATCAATTTATATGAACCCGAATCCAAATACTATCTCTGCTCTTTTACTGTGTGACAGCCAGAGTGTGAATTAAAATTTCTAGGCCTCAAGTTCATCATTTATAGAATGAGGGTTAAGATAACTATTTACTCATTGAGTTGCTGTGAGGGTTAAATTAATGAGTCTTTGTAAGATATCAGTGTATTTCCCTATGTATAGTAACATGGTGTAAGAATGAATGAATGGTGACTCACTCCTGGTCAACTTCAGACATAACCTATATCATTTCTTGTTATATCTTGTTATATCATATTCTTGTTATATCCCATGGCTGACAAGTTCTGTTCTTAAAAGAGTACAACTAAGGAGATGTATTCTCTGTAAATTAAGATCTTTACCCTCACTACAGTCAGCAATGCCTCTTTAGGTCCATAATCAGTTCTTCTTGTGNCCACAAACACATCTAACACCTTCATCACTTCCCTTCATGCCATGAGTTTAGCAATAAGAAGTGACCTGATGCTTGCAATGGCTTGGATGAATCTCAAGGGAATGTGAGTAAGAGAAAAAATACAAAGCCTGAAAATTATAGACTATATAAGCCCATTTATTGTTCTTAAAGTGACAAAATTCCAGAAAACAAGAACATTTTAATGGTTATCAGAGTTACAGATAGAGGAGTATGGGAGGAGGGAAGCATGTGAGTGTGGTGACAGAAGAACAGCAGGTGTTGTGACTGTCCTGTCCTTTTNGACTGTGGTAATAGGCACAAGACTACTTGATCAAGTTTCATAGAACTAAATACACATGCAAACCGATGTCACATGAAGTTGATAAAAACCTGCCAAATGTCCCTGGATAATACCAGTGTCAATTTCCTTGTTGAGATATAGTAATACAGTTTTGCAAGATCCTTCTTTGCATGTGAATGAATGTGATGAGATTTTTCCACTATTCCTTCCAAACACACGTGAATCTATAGCTATTAAAAAATAGCTTGGCTACAGAAAATAACAAAGCATTAACACTCTCCTGGTATAATGCATGGTCTGGAATGGGTCTTGACAGCGAGACAGAAGTGAACTGTTAAGAGGAACTTAAGTCAGCAAAACAACACAGGGAGGTGAAGTGAAGAGTGTATTTAAGGAAAAACCTGGGACTGAGCTTGGTGGGAATCTAGAAAACAAATACGGAAGTACTATGAAGAATGAGGAAAGAATATAAGCTGGAGAAGCAGACAGTGATGGCGTCNGAGAACAGGAAAAAGCCTTCTCCTGAGATTGGTGATCTGATACAACATTGGGTCATTCTGTCCTAATAGGACATCATTTGTCACAATTCTCTCAACAGTCAAATGTCTGAAAATTCCCAAGGTTCAGTCAACCATTAGACAGGAAANCTTCCTAACAGTCTAGATGACAAGGAGATACAGTATGGCTTGTGAGACCACACAGTTGTTCAATATTCTGAGATGCTAATTGGTTGTTAAATATAAACTAAAAGTTGTGATGAGAGAAGGTGGTCACAACAGTTATTGTAAGGGTCAGGTGCAGAAGGTAGGAAAGAGAGGTATCATNTCTGAGGAAAAGGTCACAAGGAAACATTTTAAAGGCTGACACAGAGCTAATAAAGGACAGAAAGAACAGGCTTACACCAGATGCCTTCTGAATCATCAGTAGTTTAGAACCCAATAAAACCTAAAATCATATAAAGAGTTGATCAGAGAATAACTTTTGAAAAGTAATAAACATTTGACTTAGAAATTTTGTTCTGCTTAAAAATTTTTCTTTCAAGACCCTTAAAAATATGCCCGGCAATGTAGCCCAAAGACAAAGGAAAAGTTGTGGGTATCTAGGTTCTTTCTACTAAGTAGAGAGCTTTGAGTTTCACTATTCTCAACTTAGGAGCCTTGCAGAAGATATAATAAGGTGCACATAATTGGATTATGCATTTTTTAGCCATGGAGTTTGCTGTAGGAGAACTTGCTCATGATCTACTAGTCATCTTTGAAAGCTATCTGAATCATTTGATATTTGAAGAGTTCCTTGATAAAATAGAGTCAAATATTTGATAGGTTCTTTGATTACACCTATGTTTTATCTGTTTACTTCCATAAATGACATTAAGGTTTAATGCAGAGTGTCTCTAACCACTAGTTAGCCTTTTTCTTTGTTCCTTCGNGTTTTCTTTCCTTACTTGGTGGTGTGGACCAATACAGGAACCTCATAATTACACTTACTTAGTGCAGAGTTTACACAAACTTTAAAATATCAAAATATCAAATATCAAAATCTACTGATGCCATCTTCATTTCCTTTACTTCTCCCATGCCGTTGTTTCTCAGTCCCCGAAGACCATGTTGCATCTCCTCTGGCCCTACTGAGCTCAGTTAGTCATCGCTGGTTAAATTTAAACTACTTAAGCAGCATTGAGTCCAGACATCAGCACTCCTTCAAATTTGCTGAACACCAAAGCTCTCTTAGGTAGCTTGTAAAACAATTTTTTCCCTCTAGCAATAAGTACGGCTTTATTTTTTAGACCTTTCCAAAGTAAACACTAAACTTTGTGATAAGAAAGTATGAGACTAGATATAAAGCAAAAATACCATTAATATATTGCAAAAACCCTATCTATAGGCATAGGCACTCACATGGTGCACACACAAACATACAGGCAAAACACCTATATATATATATATATATATATATAATATATATATAAATACTTTATATATATATATATATATATATATATAAATACTTTATATATATATATACCTATAAGTATAAAAACACCTATATATATAGGCAGAGCAATGGGAAAGTAGGTCAGCCATTTAAAAGCACTTTCTGCTATTGTGGAGGACTGGGATTCAGTTTCCAGAACCCACATGGTGCTTCACAATCATCTGTACTTCCAGTTCCAGGGGATCCAGTGTCCTCTTCAGGCCTCCACAAGCACCAGACATGTATACAGTGCACATACATATATGTAGGCAAAACACTCATACATATATTTTTGTTATTTTAATTATTTCTTTTACTTTTTGAGATTATAATATAATCACATCNTTTCTCCCTTTCCTTTCCTCCTTCCAAACCCTCCCATATACCCTTCTTTGCTTTCTTTCAAATTCATGGCCTCCATTTTGATTAATTGTTGTTGTTGTTGNTGNTGGTGGTGTGTGTGTGTGTGTGTGTGTGTGTACTTCTAAATGCATAAACACAATCTGCTCAGTCTGTTCAATTACTTGTATGTGTATGTTTTCAGGTCTGACCATTTAGTATTGGCTAACTAATTGGTATGCTCTTCCCTGGGGAAGACTATTTCTCTCACTCTCAGCATTCCGAAATTGACTGCAGTTTTTTTTTTGTGTGTGTGTAGGGTGAGGCCTCAGGGGCCTTCCTGTATCATCATGTCCATTGGTGTTGTCCTTGTTCAGGTCATGTTTAGGGCGTCATGTTGGTGAGACTTTATGGGTGTAGCTTTCGACATTCCTAGGAGACACAGTCTCACAGCGAACTCCCTGTTTCTGGCTCTTACAATATTTCCACCGCCTATTTCACAATGATCCCTGAGCTTCATGAGCAAGAGTTGTGTTGTGGATGCATCAGTTGGCACTGGGCTCCACGACTTTGTTTCTGTAGTGGTCTTGGTCTGTTGTAAAGAGAAGTTCCTTTGATGAAGAATGAGGATTATACTTATCTGTGGGTNTAAGGACAGATATTTAGACTAAAATTAAGGATTATGCTGGTTTAGTAAAGTGGCAGTTACAGGCACTCCAAGATCCATGGATTAATTATCCCTGAGTAGTTTGCTAAGTTTCTCTCATGCTGAGCAGGTCTTAAGTCCAATTAGAAAGCTAGTGGTAACCAACAAGGTACGTTTGACACTATTGCACCCTTAGAGTTATCATCCCATGCTGGTCATTGTAGGCATCACAGCTGGGTAGGGCTGTTGGTGGCTTCCCTCCTTTGGAAGCTTGCTTGACACCTTCTGGTACCATGAAGCTAGTCCTTAGGCAGGTCATTACCAGCTTCATCCTTCAAAGACCTACCTCCTCCAAATAGACCCTGCTCCTAACAGCCTGTTGGCTATGAACTNNGCACATTAATCCCTGGATGAAGTCAGTGCCATCAATTCAGTTACTTCTCAATAGTGCCACCAGGTGAACCAAACCTTTAACATGTGAGCCTTGGGGAGGGGGCATCTTATATTCAAATGGCAACAGTTATTTAGACTCAATATGGATTTACCAATTTACATTTTAAAGACCATAAATTATGAAAAGTAAACTTATAATCTCGATGTATTCACGAGTAGAAAAAACATTTGTGAAGCTTGTGTCTAATAGGAGGTGAGTATCCAGGACATGTACAGAATTCTGTTGCAGTGAGATGCCTGCTGCTGCAGGCAGCAAGCCCCCTTAGACGAGACAACATAAATGTGAAAGGTTTATGTTGACTTCAGACTTTCAGAAGGCTCACTCCATGGTTACTCCATTCTGTCGATCTGGGCCTGTTGCNTTATTTATAATGGACAAAAATCGGAAATAACNTGACTGCTTTTGAATTGATTAATGAAATCTGGCTTAATTATACAATAGAACATCACTCAAGCAGAAGAAGCAATAATGTTGGTGTACATGCTAGAAAATAGACCCCCAACAAAATGTACTATTCTGTGTGACAGAATCCAGACACAAGAGACAANTTACATGATTGTATTTTTACTAAATGTCCAAGTTATATAAATCCCAGAGACAAAGCATATCTAATGCTCCCTTGGGTTGAGGTAGGTGGGAATATAGAGAGATTCCTCAAGAGCAAAAAGCATCTTTCTGAGGTAATGAGGAATTGGTGATGGCTGAATAGTATTTACCTGTGACTTTCCCAAAAATAGTGGAAATTAATATTTGAATGAATTATATGGTGTGAGTAATATTTAAATAAAACTTTTAAAAACCACTGTCTGAGTTGAGCACATGAAATTTATTCCATAGCAGTTCCTGCTCACAAATTCAGGGGCTGTGGTTCTGATGTATTCTTATACAATTCCTCAGATATCTCTGCAGTCAGAACAATTTCACTTAAGAGCAATTTCTCTGAGGCTACACTTAGAATTTGTCAAGCACAGAACAGACATGTGTTAGATGGGTATTGATTAAATTTTAGAAAATGCAGTCTCTCTCTCTCTCTCTCTCTCTCTCTCTCTCTCACACACACACACACACACACACACACACACACACACCAATTTATTTAGTGAAATATCACTAATAAGCTGGGACTCTTTCCTATACTTGTAGTCCTAGCACTGGAAAGATGGAAGCAAGGATATCAGAAGTTCAAGGTCATCCTTGACTACATAGTCAATTCAAGACCAGCCATCCATTAGACACTATCTCAACTCCTTCCAGTATACACATATGTATATACACACAATATATATGATTATACA
>LZPO01008198.1:86380-99148 GCA_001675575.1 Neotoma lepida | reverse complement strand
TAAATATAAGCTGCTATGTGGGTGATGGGAACCAAACTTATGTCTTCTGGAAGAGTAGCAAGTTCTCTTAACTTATAAGCCATCTCTCCAGCCGCCACAGTTAATATTTTCCAAGAAATATCTTCAACTTGGAAGATAACCATCAGCAACCAGTTCATCATTGTGTTCTTTGAGACACTGAACCATCACCTTGGTCACAGACTTTTTCTGCCTCTTGTGTCCATCATGATACACATGAAGACTTTTTGAAATATTTTTGGAAAGGTTGTAAAAACCCTGGGTATGCATTTGAAATGAAAGTTGTAAGAATGCTTACAACTTAAGAGAGAAGCAATGCTTATTTGGGAAGGATTCACAATAATCAATTTGAATGAGACAGAAATGGAAACCCAGAAATAGGTTTAGTCAGACTGGAGAACTGGGGTCAAATCCAAAGATGTCTCAGGAAGTGGGAGATGCAAGGATAGCAATCATTAATATCATAANGTACAGAGTTTGAATCCTGCCTGATATTTCCCAGGGTGTGAGGAAAGATGAAATAGCAGCTATGGTCTAAATATGTACTCCCTACACGTCTTCACTTTATAAGTTGATTCTTAAACACAAATGTAATAATATGCAGGGGTGTGGCTTTTTAGAAAGTGATTAAGTCACGAGGGTGGAGTCCCTATAAAATGGGATTGTTGCCAGTTAAAAGCTGTAACATAGCTTTCTGTCATAAGGATATAAAGAGGGCAAACAAACCTGCATAAGAAATCTGTTATAAGAAAAAAAGTAAACATTAAGCCCAGCAGTTTATTCGAACAGAGAAAATTCATTTATAAGGCAGCATCTCAAGTCACCAGTAGTTCAGAGAGCTCTACTCACTAACATGGGCAGACATCAAGAAAAACAAAAAGAAATCCCTTGATTAATCACAGCTCAGCATTTGTCTTTTGGTATCANGAGTATTTGAGTCATAGGAAAATGGCCTGGTCAGCCTATGATTGGATTAAGTATAACTGCTAAGATTGGCTGCCATTCAGCTATTTGTTATAGGAATATATTCTTAAATTAGGCTGCAGTTTGCTGCACTGGAAGGCAAAGCACAGAATTAGTTGTCCCTCAGATCTTAGGCTCTCTAGCATCCAGAACTGTGTGAGNTAAATTTCTATTTATGTTTCCTAGTATAAGGTAGCAAAAGAATGGGCAGACAGCACTTAAGACATAAATTCACAAGGTATAGGTTTTAACACTCTTACAGTNTAAATAGATACTGGTTGGTATATTCTTACACATCTCAGCAATTTGTAAAGATATCATAAACTTTTACACCNCAGGAGCTACAAGTTTAGGGAACCACAGTGGTGAGACTGCTCTGAACTCAATCCACCTACTAGAATTCACGTGTGTCTTGGTTTGTTTGCAGTTAGTTGTTTCTGAAACTGTGTGAGTTCATCATATAAAATTCCAAAGGCACATGTAATTTGGAATAAAAATGTGTGTAGAAGAGGAAGATTAAGAGAGATAATCCATTTTTATGTCTCTAAGAAGTGTGGAATTTTGGTCCTCAAAGGCATGGGGGAGGCCATATGTACTAGCTGCCTTTTATTGTGATAAAATACCAAGGCAACTTACAGAAGGAAGCATTTATTTTGGCATTTGGTTCCAGGAGTATGAGAATCCATGTGGAAAGGCATGGCAGCAGGAACAGGAAGCAGAGCTATCACATCTCAACCACAAGCATGAAATGAAACAGGACATAGTGGAAGTAGGATGGGCTATATACTCTCAAATCTTGTCCCCAGTGACATCCTTCCACCAACAAGACCACACCTCCTAAACCTCCCCAAACAATGTCACCAACTGGGGAACCAAGTGTTCAAATTCCTTTGTTAATGGGGACATTTCTCATTTAACCCATCACGTTCCACTCCTTGGTCTCCAGAAGCTCATGACCACACTGTAACACAAAATGTATTTAATATAATTTCAAAACTCCCCATTGTCTTTCACAGCCTCAATACTGTCTAAAACTCAAAAGTTCAAAGTCTCCTCTGAGACTCAAGGCAATCTCTTAATTGTAATCTTTATAAAATCAAAACACAAATTACTTACGTTCAATGTATAATGCCCCAGAATACACACTACCTTTCCAAATGGGAATACTATAACAAAGTAAGATCAGAACTCAACAGGGCAAGCACAAAATCCTGTAGTTCCACATCTGATGTCAAGGGGCTTAAAGTTACCTCTACTCCTCGACTTTGCGGCCTGTAATATACGCCTTTCTCCTGGACTAATTCCACCCCTGTATGCAGTTCTCCTTAGCAGGTATCCCATGGCTATTGAATCACCAAAATTTTGGTATCTTTGCTGCAACTCAACCTTCACTTTTCACAGCCTCATGCAACATTTCTTAGAGACTCTTGTCTTCTCAGAGCTTTCATGCAGGGACTCCTCTCCCACAATTTTCCTGGCTTCAGTAGCTCTCTGAAGCCATGGAAGAAGAATTCATGACCCTTTCAATCTTGCCTTCTTCATGCATCTAAGACAGCACCATGTTGAGAAACCTACTAAGTTTGGCTATCAACTCGGGATGGATCCTGAGTGAACCACATTAGCAGCTGCCTTTGTTTGCTGTTGCCTTCCAGGAGCAGAAAAACCTCTTAGTCCTTTTCCTTTCAGAATCTGGACGTTTAGCTGGGTGGGGTCTCACCCTGTTCCAGTGCAGATTAGGTCTCCCCTTAATAGTGCTTAACTCCTTAACAATTGCAGCCTCTCTTTCAGTGCATGCCTCAGCTGTAACATTTCCAATGCTCCTCTTCTTGCCCAACCGTATATTTTGTTTTCTTTCTATCTTACTNGTTCTCTTTCCTGGTAGACTTGAAGAAGCATTATCAATAAAAACCATGCCACAAACAACATTATGTAGTTCTGAAATTTTTTTTACCAGAAAAATTAACCTGTCACTATTATATTTAGCCTCAGGCAAGTTCTTAGGATAAAAGCAGAAGGTGGTCAGATTCTTTGCCCAAACACCACTAGAATGGCTTCTAGCCCAATTGCTAATATTGTTCTCCTCTGAAACCTCTTGAGCTGGGTCTCCAGAGTCCTCATTGCTCTCAGCACTATTGTCTTTCAGGCCTTATTAGGATTACTGCTTAAAGTACTCAACTGCTTTTCTAGTCCATATTTCCAGTCTTGCACATTCCTCCTCAAAACAACATGGTTATGTGCTTCACAGCAACAACCTACTCTCTGGTATCAATGTCTGTATTAATTACTTATGTGTTTCTGTGACAAAAACCATGACCAAACGCAGGAACTTGTTTAAGAAAGAACTTACTTTGGCTTACAGTTCCANAGGGATAAAAGTCACCCATGGCAGTTTCTCCCTGTCGTTGGAGAGGCTGAGAATGAAGCTGAGTGCACTAGATTGCTGGGTTTTTCTCCTGAAGTTTTCTTAGCCCTTTAACATGCCTCTCATTTTCATTCTTGGGGGTGAGCTCTTTCTGAATGTGTATCTCATCTATTTTCATTTTCTTCTATGAAAAATGTAATAAGAAAAAAATTAATTTTTTTTTTGTTTTTTTGAGACAGAATTTCTCTGTGTAACCCTAGCTCTTCTGGAACTCACTCTGTAGACCACGCTGGCCTTGAACTCACAGAGAATCACCTCCCTCTGCCTCCCTGAGTGCTGGGATCAAAGGCGTGAGCCACCACCTCCTGGCAGAATCCAATTCATTTTAATGTATGAATTGAACAAAATCAAGTAAAAATTATTGCTTCAAGGGAACTATGAAAATATTAGGTTAACAAAATAGGCTAATCAAAGCATAATGATTTACATAGTAAAACANTACTTAGGTTTGCAAATTTATATGAAGCTTCCAAAGACTTTGTATATTTTCTTACTGGAGGACATAAGTGTTTGAAAGATATTTTTCTCTACTGCTTAAAGGATCATTATATAAAATGAGGCATTTATGCATTTTTGTAACTGCTTCACACCACATAGATAAAACTCCTACGACTAGTTAAGCCAGTCTGACAACATTTGAAAGCAGTCTTCGGACGCCCTTGGTTTTCATTTTGGAGGAACATGCTGTTAACTAGGGGAGGGTGTCTTGTCTTTCAGTAAAAGGAGGAACTATTGCACTATGTATCAGGAGAATTAAAATGAAATCTCTCAAGCAGAAACACNGTGACTACAATCTAACTCACAGTCCAAGAGACTGCATTCACCTAATGAAAGACACCTCAACCCACAACCTCAGAACACAAACTTTCCTGTTACCTGTGTGGGACCTGCCATTTAAAGTNGTTGAGTTCAGTCTTTCCAGTCTCTAAGAGTGTGAAACTCAAGTGGTATAATATTTTATGAGGAAAATTTCATGAATGTGGAATATTTGTCACAAACTGCCTTTCAGAGTATTGAGGAAGCTGGTCCTGCTAGTGCAGGCCTATAACCCTAGCTACTTGGGAGGCTGAGGCAGAAGAAGGATCAGGGTTCAAGGCTAGCCCTGGACTACAGAGTGCATTTAAGGCTCAGCTGGACAACTTAAAAAGAGAGCATAGGATATATTTCGGTGGTTGAGTGCTCATGCAGGAGGCCCTAGGTTCAGTCCCCAGTGCCCACCCCCCACACAAATGGGAGATGGAAATGTTCCAACTAATCGGAAATTTAAAGAATCAGGATTTTTACATCCAAGTTAAAGTTAAAATGACCTTTGTAGAATCTGGAAAAAAGATTTGTACAAAGTAAATACTCTTTTCAAGTTGAATTGATGGCCTACACATCTACACATTGTTGAGCAGGTGTAAAACGAAGCCATGGAGTCGTCAAAAATACAGCACCCTGTCTTCTGCCTGTGCAGCAGGAAGCCTGATTTTTAGGAGCAGTAGTTCCACAGAATACAAGATTTAAAATACCTATTTTCCTCATCTAGGAGCAACAAAATGAGCCAGCCAAGAATAATGAGTCAGATGACTACACACAAAGTTGCCAGCAACCCCACCCGCCCTTTTTCCTTTTCACATGGCCCTGGAAGGGAAAAAATGGAAAAGCAACGCTAGCTTTTGTTCCTTCTATAAATTGCANTACAACAGCTGCCACGCACTGTGGTAGGGCTAGTCANGGAGCCTGTTTGGACTCTNCACAACTCGGAGCTTACTAAAATGTGCCTGAAAATATCCAGGATTATCGAGTTAACTTCTCTTATGTAATTGGATAGTTTACCTTGATATTTTATTCCCCATATTAAAACCATAGCATCCACAGGGAAGATTTCTTGAGTTTAAAGAATACCGAGATAGTTGCTTTTATGGACAGACTTAAGAAGTATTTATCCATTTATTTTGTACATATGCAAATGCATGTGTGCACACACATGCCACAGTACACGAGAGCTTAGAGGATGACTTGAAGGAGTTGGTTCTCTCCTGGCACCATGTGGGTCCTGGGGGTCAAACTGAGGACACCAAGCCTGGAGGCAAGTGCCCTTANCATCTCACAGGCAGATAGGAAGGTTTTAATTAAGCCGGATTATTCATCCTTCACTGCCTTAGTATACTTTCTAAGTAAGTTAAAGTGTCATGTAATTTTCTCACGGGTTTTGCAGTATCTTAAAATTAAATCAGTCTTTCAGGATGTGGGCAGCCTTTAATCCAATAGAAAGTGTTCCTGGGCTTCCAAGTGGTTTTTTTCACCCTGCCATGTGCATAGAAGGTCCTGAAGAAATCAAATTTGCTCAGGTCCTCTGGGTGCCAGTCAAAAGATAAGGCTTGAGCCTGGCATGATTGCACACACACACACTCGGATAGGCTGCAGCAGAAGGGGATGGAGAGGTGGAGGTCAGCCTGAGTCATGTACATTTTCAGTGGGGCCCTAAGTGACATAGAGATGTTTTCTCAAACAAGGCAAAAACAAAACAATAAGCAAACAAAACTCCAAAAAAGTTAATCCAACACCGAAACCGAAGTAAACTTAGTGCCTAGCGTTTGCGTGTTCATTGTGTTCCAGAAGCCTTGCCTGGCTTTTCTCATACAAAACTACGACAGGCAGGGCGTCACAAGGTGAAGCAAAGTTACGCAATGTGGCTAAGGACGAGACAGACACTTCTGTTTGTACCTGCTGTGTAATCTCTGGAATTGTTGGGACTCCGGTGCCAGGAAAATCCTGGAACATAAACCAGGATGATGGAGAACAAGGGCTCAGTTCTAATTTTGTCCCTCTGTCGGTTAAACAGGACACATCTCCTGAGGGTGGGTCAGTACACAGCTGGTTTTCTGAGGAAATTAAGGCCAAATCTAGACTTTCAGAGAGTAGGTGTGCGGTGGTGGTGGTTGAGAAACGTTAGAAATATGAGCTGTCTGGACTTGGGAGAAGATCTTTATCAGTGACCCTTTGTGCCTGTACAGAGGCTGACTTGGAAAAGCAACAAGTTCAGCAAGAGACCCTCCAGCCTACTTAGAACCTGAAACCCTGGTCAACGGGAAGCCTTGCGCTAGGGGCAGGCACACACTAGCGCCTCCTCCAGCCTAAGGTGGCGCATCGGTGGCTGCGGGTGCGCCCGCGGATAACCCCAGCACATCCGGCCTGGGGACCTTCCGCGGGACTNGCGCTGCCGGTGCCTCGCTTCCACTCGGAGCCCTGGGCCCCTCCCTGTCTCGCTTCTTGACAAGCCAGCAGCTTGCAAGGGGCGGCACCGCTCTGAGGTCCCCTAGGACGTCACGGACGCGCAGTCGAGCCTCCAGCCCGCCCCCCGGCTCGCCTTCCCTTCTCTTCTTAGCCGGTAGATGTGTATAAGAGACAGGCTCTGAGGTCCCCTAGGACGTCACGGACGCGCAGTCGAGCCTCCAGCCCGCCCCCCGGCTCGCCTTCCCTTCTCTTCTTAGCCGGTGACGCCGCCGCGGCCCCGGCAACCAGCGCTTGCACACACACACACTCCCGCGCGCTCCGCTCCTCCACCTCCTCCCGCACCCGGGTCCGAAGATGGCGGCTCTCAAACTCCTGTCCTCCGGGCTTCGCCTCTGCACCTCGGCCCGCAGCTCCCGGGGCGCCTGGCACCAGGTAAATCGAAGGGGGAAGAGGAAGGCCACGCGCGGGAAAAAAAGCGCGGACGAGCCGCGAGCGGCGCGCGCGTCCGCTGCTCTGCCCATCCCCACCACCTCCAGCCGGGGACCTGGCATCTGCAGCGCCGTGCCCGGGGCTCGGAGACGCTCGGGTTTCAGGCTCGCCCGCGCCACGGGCTGTCTGTCTGTCTGTCTTTGCTTCTCCATCCGCTTCCCTGATGGGGCGGGATGAAGACAAGCTGTGCGTGCAGCGCTGACAAGCGGTCGGGGCTCTGTGCAGCGCTGCAGCGACTTCGGGGGGTGCCCGCGCCCCTCGGGGCTCGCGTCCCCAACCGCCTCCCCGCCTACGCCCTTGGGAAAGGGTCCCCGTGGCCGCCGCCCTAGAGAGGGGAGGGTTGAAGGAGCAGAGCAGGGAAGGGCGGCGCACTGAGGCTTGCGCCCCACCTGAGGGAGCCGCTGGCGTTGGCGTTGGCACTGGCGTCGGCGCCGGCTGAGGCCCAGAACCCCCGGCCGGGTTAACCGCTGCTGGCTCAAGTTCACCGCCAAGTGGGCGGATGCTGTGTGCGGCGAGGGCGGACTGCCGCTCCATCCTCCCCTTCCCTATATGGCGGTGGAAAGGGGAACCCGGACTGGAGCGCTCGTCACGGGGCGTCTAGCCTGCCAAGCGGTTGGAAGCGGATGGAGGGCTGGCGGTGCTCCGCTGCAGTCTGCAACGCCTCCCCGCTGCAGTTTGCAAACGCCGCCATCCCTTACTTGGAACCCCCCATCCACCCCCAAGATCCGGATTAGAGACATGCAATTTTCAAAGATCTTTAAAAATATACCGTGACCCACTACACTCCCATAGTTCCACCAAATTGGTTTACTGAGACGCCCTCCTAGCGGATCAGCGCGGGTCGTGGGTGTTTTTGCTTGCACACTGGCTTGCCTGTAAGCACACATTCGGGTTGAATTTCAGTGTGGGGCCAAGGAACTGAGTGCTGGACAAAAATTTAGCTCCAGGAGGGTGGTTTCACTGTGGTGGGTTCAGTTTGCTCAGGAACCTCTTCTTTGAACAAGAAACNGAAGTGTTTTCTTTGGTGATGTTTCAGATTATAGTTCTGAGCTTAAGAGTGCATTGCATAGGGCATGTGCTCACCATGTGTACTCTGAACTCCTTTCTTTCTCTGTTGCTCCTTTCCTTGCTAGAGAACTCATCAAGCTACTCCTGCATGTCCTAGGGAATGCCTCAGAACTGAATTATTGCATTGTTAAATTCCTCTTAGAAGGCATTTTGGTAATTACATATAAATTCGGGTACATAAAACATTATTAAAAGAGAACTTGACCATCAGTCAGCTTGCTGCAAGTGATGGAGCAGATGCCAAACCAGGACACAGGGATGTCCTTGGGCCAAGGTCGAAATATTCTTATGGTAGTGCATGTTTGTCTGAGTATAATTTAGTTACCTCTAGTCTACTCCACTTTCAATATAATCATTAAACCATTTCCCAAGCCAGCAGACCTCCAGGTGCATGAGCTATAATTATGGGTTTTCTGTCTCTCATTAAAAGTTCGTGGCAGAGTTCAAAGTTAGGTTTCNCCGGTATGACAAAAGAAGGCCCAACTCTTTCTGTCTGGAGTATTCTCCCGGGTCACAAATTGATTGGTCTTCCTGCTTGCTTAGCACTTAAGTCAGCCCACCTCTGTTGAGTTGTAACGTTTGTGTACTTGTTTAACTTTGGGACCTTGTTACAGGTCAGTTCTTTGTCTCCGTCAACANTGCCCACTGTTCCGAAAAGAAAGCTCATTTAATATGTGCATTTCATATGTGCATGAGAGAACTTTGCTAGCAGCTTAAGTAACCTTGAACATTTTCCAGCTAAATATAGCCAACAGGTAAACTGAGATAGTTATTAAAAATGCTTTTATGTTTTTGTTTTGGGAGACAGGATCTTGCTATGAGGGCCAAGAAGGCCTGGCACCCATGANCCTTTTGCTTCAGAATGCTGAAATTACAGGTGTGGGCTTATTTACAATGCCTGGTTTAAAACAAACAAACAAAAATGGTTTCTTTGTTTCTTTCTTTTATTTTTCCATGGTGGGCAAGTTCATTGTCTGAAACTTTAGCATGACTCAGGTTTACCTGGAGGCTTTTAAATCCGATTGCAGTGCTACCTCCAAGGTTTCTAATTTGGTAGGCCCTAAGTGGATCCATTCACAATGAACGTGGATCGATTCCTCTTGGCAGAGGTGTCACACTTCCTGGCAAGCTTGTATGTGCCGATTCACCTGAGTATTGCTGCCTTTTCCTCCTAACTAGTTTTCTTTGTCTCTTTCCATGACTTCTCTCCCCCAGTTCTGTTTACCAAACTTCGATCCTAAGGTAGGCAATGTCAACCTTTCTGTGTNNTGATTTCTTTAACAGTGGTGAGGTGANAACATTACCACTTGGGTGTGTAGTTCTCTATCATTAAGGTAATACTTACATATATATTTTTAAATGTGTTTTGGGCCAGTGAAATGGATCGGTGGATAATGGCACTTCACTAAGTCTGATGACCCAAGTTTGAGCTCTATGCCTTCCATGGTAGAAAGAGAGAACTGACTACTGCAAATTGTCCTCTGACTTCCACAGGGGCACTGTGGCCCATCCCTTCCCTACCCAGATACAAAGACACGCACACAAAATAAATAAAAAACACAGTCAAAATCTCAAATGTATTTTAAAAATGTGTTTGGTGTGTTTTCATCCCGAAGTCTATTTTCACCAAGTTCTCAAATGTTGAATNACAATGGAAAGAGATGGAGGTGACAGAACCAACAGTGGCAGTGAATGGCTAGATAGGAAGTCATGAGAGGAAATGTAGGTTCAACCAGGTTGAAGAACTTGAAGGTCAAGATGGAGACGAGGCCGAAGGGAGAAACATTAAACAGAAAAATATTTTCCACTCTTAAGAATTTTGTTTCTTTCATCAAAGTACNTAATCATTATGTTCCTCACTCCATTTTAATATCAGAAATAAGTACCAACAAAAAAGTGGGGTTCTGCTGAAGGCAGGANAGTAGGCAAATAAGGTATGTTGTGACGAAAAGCTTATCCCCAGAGTAAGTGCCCCACATTCTTTTAGGTACTCTGTGCAAACGTGAAAGTTATTTATGTATTTATCTCTTTGGCAGCAGTTGGTACATAAATTTTTTTTCCAGGAATGATCTCATGAAGCCCAGGCTAGCTTCAAACATGCTGTGTAGCCAAGGCTGACCTTCAATTTCTGATCCTTTTGCTTCTAGTGCTGGGATGGAAGCTGTCCTGCTGGGGCCCACTAGGACTTTGTTCATGCTGGGCAAACCCTCCATCGATGAGTTTGTTTTCTTCAAAACACCATTTAGTGTATAGAATATATTGGAAGGAAGAGGTTAATTGGGAGTAGTTTAAAGTGCGTCTTTAAACTTGCCTGTCTGAGGAAAAATGGTAGATGTTAGCAGAGATACACTTTTCCCCAGTTGCNTCNTCTTAGGAATTACTGCCAGTGACGTATTTATCTTGACTCTCAGAGACACAGTGTGAGTAGAGGAGCAGGGGAGAAACTGGTTAAGAGATCAAAGGCAAAATCTTCCGGTTAGCCCCTAAGGTGCTTTCTGGGCTTCGGGTTTTGAAGACCCTCTGTGGTACAGTTATCCACGGGCATTGGGCTTCCTCATTGCCCTGATGTCTGCACTCAGTTCCTGGCTTGCCAAGTGTCTCCGATTTTTGCAGACTGGCCAGCTGGATTGCAAATGACATGAACATATGGCTGGATAGTGGTGTGTGTTTGTAGTCCCAGGTGCTTGGAATTGAGGCAGGAGATTGCTCAAGGCCAGGACTTTGAGACTAGCCAGACCCACATAGTGAGATATTGTCAAGGAGAAGAAAGAATGACAGAAATGGACAAATGAAGGAAGGAAAAAAGTAATCATAAAGCTAAGACCAATGCTTTGAAAATCTTAAAGGAATATTATATGGATTAATTTGCAGTGGTGATGGTCATGTTACAAATTTTCTGTATGAAATCATTGATTGNGGGAAGGCAGGCAAGGAGTGGTGAGGTTAAAAATTAAACTCCAATAAATGACAGCTTGGTTTTACTGTCTTAGCTGGGAATGGTAAAAAGGTGTCATTTCCCAAAGGAGGATGACATCCCCTAGGAATTTCCTTGTAGTCTGGCATAGAGCTTCTTTTCTGACTGTATCTTTGGGAGACAGTCCACAACTGTCATCTTTAGGCATTGTGCAAGCTCCTCACTGGGCTTTGACNAAAATAGCACCTCTCTACAAAGACATTTAACCACTGACTAGTGGTTAAATAATTCTGACATATCCCTGCAGTCCTGGCCGAACTGGGATTTGACACGAGGGTACTTTTGACCCCAGGAGTATGTGACATGTTAGATCATACTATCTCCCAAAGTAGGCGGCTAATTTTCTGATACCAAAAAATGTTTNNTTAAAAGTTTGTTTCTCAGTAAATAGTACATAAATATCAAATGCCAATAAAGCATACATTAACAAATATTAACGTGCATGAATAATGAAAAAAAGTCAAGTGTTAAGAAGTTCTTCATCATCTTAAGCTCATATTACATTGCCTGGAAATATGTCACTTTACTGTTTGTTTTTAAGACTTTANTTTTATTTCTGTCTGTGACCTCATGAGTGTGTATGCACCACACGCATGCATGTGTGCCTGCTGAGGCTAGACATCATTATGTCCCTCGGGAACTACAGTTACAGGTTTTGGATCCCTGGAACTATAGTTTCAGACAGTTGTGAGCGCCACCTGATGGTCTGATGTGGGTGCTGAGACTGAACTTAGTACTCTGCAAGTCTGCCCTCCAGCCTGCCTTACTGTTTTGAGTTTTCATTGTATGGGTACCTTTATAACAACCTCCCACATCGGTTTGAACCCAGGGCTCTTTGCCTACTAGGCAAGCATTCTGCTACTGAACTACATCTCCAGCACAATTTCCACCTTTCCGAAAATATTTCTTTTCTTTTTCTTTTTCCTTTTCTTTCTTTCTTCAAGAAGGGGGGAAGTTCAGAGTGGGACACGCTGCTGGGTAATCAGTGCTGACTGCTAATTAGAGCTATGACGACATTAATTATCAGTTACTACAAAGGGGTGGGATTCTTGCTAAGTGTGTGGCTCTGGGCTGCTTCCGAATCTTCGGAGGCTCTCTGGGTACATGGGGGAACTGATTCTCCTTCTAGCATACTCTCTATGGAATTCCACAGAGAAGCAGGTCAAGGTGACCTCACCTTTCAGCCTGTCTGGGTGTAGATGAATTCTTTCATTTGCTTCCATATCCTGCTGCAGCCTGGACTCTTTATTCCGGGGCAGAGATGATGACAGCAGANTTACACATTACAGAACAGGACTCTCATAAAGATTTGTTGTGTGTAAATGACAGGTAGAACAGTAGAGGACTTTCAGAACACGTGGAAGAGCACATTGTGGTGGAAGGACTGTGACAGGAAGCCAAAATCCGAGACCAGTCATTCTGTTCTTTATTACAGCTTTGAGTATATTGCATCCAGAAGTTTATTGTGGAATACTTTTATATCCTGCTTATTCAATCTATGAAGCTTTTGTTTGTTTAAAGAGGTATGTGGCCGGGCGGTGGTGGCGCACGCCTTTAATCCCAGCACTCAGGAGGCAGATGCAGGCGGATCTCTGTGAGTTCGAGGCCAGCCTGG
>LZPO01008198.1:57882-68711 GCA_001675575.1 Neotoma lepida | reverse complement strand
GGGGTGGAGTCTAGAAACCGAAAGAATGACTAGACAGTGGACATATTTGAATGTGGATTGAGAATGGAATGGTTATTGTCTTTTAATTGATACCTCAGCTTGGAGATTTATGAACACATACATTGCTACACACTTTGCAGGATGGTGAGCCTCTAGAAAATGGGAACCATATCTAACATTATCTGTATTCCCTATTCCAAATGCACTTTGTGGAATTCTCACGGATGCTGGTTGCTTATTCCTAGGGCACACTTGCAGAGAGGATCCGCGCAGGCGGGGCTGGAGTCCCTGCCTTCTACACCAGCACAGGGTATGGGACCTTGGTACAAGAAGGAGGATCACCCATAAAATACAACAAAGATGGCAGTGTTGCCATTGCCAGCAAGCCACGAGAGGTAAGAAACTCCTCACCCACATGCCGCTATGAGACCATTTTCTTCAGATTCTGTGTGGACTCATCTGATAGTTACCTCGGTGAGATACATAATCATTCATTTTGAAAAAGACAAGGCTTGTTGCTAAACTTGGGTATCTGTTCATACTTAAAAATCACAGAGGGAAATTAGAATAAATTGGAATAAAAGAAGCCATAATCACTATATGTTATACTATAACTAGTGTCAGTTAACTGACTTTCTGAAAGGTTTTTAACAGAAGTGAGAACATTTACCATTGATGATTATGCTTCCATTAAAAACAAAATAAAACAAAAACCCCACGGAAGTTGTTTACTGTGATTTGTATGACCCTCTTGTGTTCATGTTCTTCCTAACATGATGGAAGGAAAATACAATAACAAGGAAATCTTAAGTTTATCTGAAATCTTATACAATGGGGCACAGTTAGAATTCTGTAATGGAATAGAGAGTTCAAACAATCACTTTCGTATTTTGCATCTTAGACATAGGCTAAGCTTTTCACTGACTGGCCTGTGCTTATTAAACAGTGGAGTAGGAGGGGGTACTTTAGAGCGAGCAACTTGACTCATAGCGGACAACAGTAGACCTCTAGATAGAGCATTTGACATAGTTAGATTTGATAATTTGAAGAAATATACAGGCCAATACAGTTTTCTGTAATGGAAAGATTTAAAAATGCCTTTCCATTCTCATTGTCCTTATGGCTCAAGGAAGATAGTTGCTAGTGGCGGTTGCAGCAGTGCTGGGCTACACCTCTAGGGAGGTGAACTGGTCAAGGAAGGGATGCCCCACCCGTACTGGGAATGTGGTGCGGCTGGTTCTGTTGCTGCTCTGGGGAGACAAGGGGTCGATGATCATGCCCATGTCTGACCATCTGGAGCCTTGCCCCTTTGCTGGGAGTGACCTGTATTGATTCAAGCTTTTATTCCAGTATTTTTCACATTTGGTCTTGCTTTTCCACTGCCTAATTAGGTTAAAAAGTTTCTTGATAACCAGTAATCTAATGAAAATGAATCTTAGGAGCATATGATAAAAGTACCCCGAAAAATTGGGTTCACATTTTGATAGCTTGTTAGGAAGTGTAACTTTAGCATGCCCCAAGAGAGTATGGAAGGCCAGACTCNTTTTGACTTTTCATTTATGTCTGGATCCTGGTACGTGAATCTAGTACCTTTGTAACTTTATATAAAATTCAATCTCTCTCTGATCTCTCTCTCTTTCTGTATCTGTTTGTCTGTCTCTCTCCTTCTATCTTTGCCTCCCTCAGTCTCTGTCTTCTATCTCTAGTCTGCTCACACAGCTTAGAGTTCACTCAGTATGGTAAGAAGCTAATGGAGAATTTGAGTGGGAGTATGAGCATGATGTGTTCTAAGTCATGTCTTACAAAGATTACTCTAACTGTTAGGTGGTAAATTTTATGGTTTTGTTGTTTTGTAGGGGCCCAAGTTAGAGAGGGTGTTGCTGGATCCTAATGGCTCCTTCAGGGAAGGGTGTGAGAGGGCACAGCATCAATGACACAGACACTGGCAATCAGTTAAAGGCAAACAACAAACTCCTTTATTCAACAACAGAGAAAGCCTTACATACCCTCCTTCCAGCACCCAATCTGTGTGGTCATCCCTCATTGGCTGGGCATGATCAGGAACTCTGACAGTGACCAGGAACTCCGACAGCACCTGTTGCTAGGCCCTCAGACAGATGCCAGATTGGCTCATAAGGAAGTACATTATGTGCATGCTTTGGCAACTGGTNTGACCCAATTTCCTCGACCCTATGGGCCTGTCCTACTACAAGAGGGTAGGAGGCCAAGCATTGATCCTGGTAGAAGCAGACATTGGCTAAGATAAGTGGTAAAGTGGAGTTTCTGCAGAGTGATTAGAATCAGGTCAGATGTTGGTGATGGGGCCACAGCACGTGACATAGAGGACAGGAATCAAGATTGCTGCTTATTGACATGGGCAAGACATGTGACGTGTGGCAATCAAAGAGCTCTGTCTGTTGAGGAAGTGGTGACCTGAAGAAGTTTAGGAGTCTCAAGAGGAAGTGCTTGGTGACTCTGNTCAGAAATTTACAGAACAGGAGGCATGGTATGTGGGCACTCAAACCCTTAGGACTAGACAGTGTTCTGGGCCACTGTGCAGATCGAGAGCCCCTCTGTAACAGTTAATAGCCAGGCAGAAGAGGAAGAGCTACAGTGTAAAATGGGAAGGGAGGCCCAGAGGAAACCCAGGGGAGCCTGGTGATTTGAAAGATAAAAAAGGGAGCAGCCAGGTCAGGTCAAAGGAAGGATCAGGACTAGAACTGAACAGTAGTGTGCAGAAGTAGAGGTCACTGGCAAAATCTGATTGGAATGGATTCAAGAAGAGCTAAAGTGGAAGGCAAATGCACCATTTGAAGTGAGCACAGTAGGAAGCCTGGTAAAGCTAGCTGCTTCCCTCTGAAGTTCAGGANGGGTAACACTAGCAAACATATTTAGAAAATACTTGCGGTTTTTTATGTCTCAGCCATCATCACTGGTGGATTTTTTTGTTTGCTTTCTCTTGTGAAAGTTTTGTTCTGGAGTTTTTTAAGCTCTGTAGACCAGACTTCTCTTGATCTCCCAGCAGTCCTCTTGCCTCTGCCTCTCAAGTGCTGGGATTACAGGCATGTGCCACTACTTGCCTCATCATTGATGTTCATAGTGATGACTTTTGAAAGACACAAACCTTTAAAATAACTTTGTATGTTGAAGTGCAACTAATCTCATAAAATTTCGTATTAGTTAAGTCTTCATCAGTGGTTTTCCCAGCTCACATTTCCTAGCAAGAAAATGGGATATCTTTGGAGAAACTTTCCTTTTAGAAACAATCCTGTTGGGCCAAGCACATGGTAATGTGCATGAGACCTCAGGTTCAGTTCCCAGCATCCTCCCCAAACAAAACAAAGCAGAAAGTAACTGAACCCCAACTTTGTGTTGGAACCTTCTAGAAAATGCATCCAGCCTTTTTTCCACTAGAGGGCGCAGTGGGAATGCTATTGGAGTTCTGCTGTCACAGGGCTGCATTTGTGTATGAGGGATCCAGGCCTCAGTGGGGTTGTTTCAATTCTCTGTTTAATTCCCAAAGGCAAATCTCCAAGGAGGAAAAGATAGGAAGAACATAATGGCAAAGGAGAGTTTTATTTTATGTTCTCTCCCAAAAGGCAGTAAACATTTAAAAAAAGTCAAAAGCATTGTGTTTTATCAGTAATGACTGAAAATGTGCAAAAAGTTAAAACCAACATTCATAGCAACAAAAAAAAGCAAGACGTTCCTATGAGTAAATGCAAAAATCACTGAGATTTGATATGAAGAAAATATATCAAAGAAATTAAAGATGTTGATAGAAGGAAGCCTGCATTGTGCCCATACTGATGGGAGCATGACAGCTCTTTTTCACTTTTTCTGTGATCATCGATTATCTCAACAGTAATTATAGATCACAGATGAATGAGAAACAATAGATAAGCCATTTTGTGTAACATTTGTATAAATGTATAAAATGTATAAAAAATATACACTTTTATTTTGGGGGGTAGAAGGAAAGAGGGGCTATATTCTATGTCCCAAATGTAACCAAGGCACACAGTCAAGTGGATAGTGACACACTTTACCACTTAGACNTGTAGAGGTTTTAGTTCCTCGATTGTGCTAAACATGCACTCATCGTGGGACTTGTGCACCTTGTCTTCCTGAAGCCTCCCTGGACTATTTTGAGAAAGCCTTATGATACTGAGGAAGTCCCTTGAGGTTCCTCTCCCTGAGAAAGCCTCCCTCGCTAGATTTATGTTCCTAGTGTGTGCCTCTTCAGAGCACAGTGCATAGTACAATTACACAAGTCCTGCACAAATGTTTGACAGCCAGCTTTTGTCTCCTGCAGGTGAGGGAGTTTAACGGTCAACACTTTATTTTGGAGGAAGCAATCACGGGAGATTTCGCTTTGGTGAAAGCCTGGAAAGCAGACCGGGCAGGAAACGTGATTTTCAGGTATTGTGTTAGTTAAAAAATACAAAAGATACTACTATGCGCATTCCAGCCTGTGCCTTGCATGTTGAGCCCCCACCCTCACCTCCTGCCTTGGGTAAAAAGGAAGCGATACCTCAGATGGAGTGCTTGCTGAAGGCCGGTGTTCCATCCTCAGCACTTAAACAAAATGAATGTAATGTATGTCACCAGCTCTGTGTTTTCTAAATCATGACAGCAGAAGTGAGTATCACTGGCAGTTGTTGTCATATTCTGACCCTTTTCAAAGGGCTTAGAGTCATGCACAGCTGTGCATGTACTTGTGTCCAGAGGTGCATGCCGTCCCAGTGGTCCTGCCAGTATGCTGTGTGTGTGTAGGTCTATTCCTATTGGCTAATGGCTTGCTAAATAGTTGGGTCCAGGGCTGGGATGTAGCTGAGTTGGTAGAGTGCTCGCCTAGCATGCCTCAAGCCTTGGGTTTGATTCTATGGTATGGCATTCCCAGCACTTGNGAGGTGGAGGTAGGTAGAACAGAAGCTCCAAATCATCCTCACTACATAATGAATTTGAGGCTAGCTTGGGTTATATGAGACCCCGTTTAAAAAGAAGTGGATTTATGTACTCTTGTATACAGATACATACAATTATTTTTTCCATCTGTATTTTCATTGCCAAGAGTGGTTATTTTCTTGGTAAACATGACAGCAGCGAGCATGTATTTTTTTTTTGTTTTTGTTTTAATGTTGTTATTTTTATACAGTGTCTTAAAATGTCAAAATTGCTCTGATATTTTGGAGAAAATTGCTAATAATAGTTTAGGTGAGTTCTTTTCTTGTGCAGCTAATGTCTCCCAGGAAAGCCTTTTAAATGTTCTATCTGAAGAGCTAATTATCTTCACAAATGCTGAGCTCTTCATGTTTTCATTATCTGGGTAGCCACAGGCCTACATGGTTTTCCTGTCTTTTAAGTAACCTCTGCACACTAAACTTTAAGTAATTATAAGTATTTAATGTCTTGGATTTGTAGATTAGACAATTGTGTTTTAAAAGTTGGGCCACTTTGGCTATATATATAAGAGGTGAGCTACATGACCTATTTGGTTATAGAAATAATTTTCTTCATCATTTTGTCATTTGCTGCTTTTAATGAAGGATTTTTTTGAAAAAATATTATTCTTAACAAATGTAGTTTGGCCTCAATCACAGTCAAATTCTCAGCAGCACATGCATCATTTTTATTTATTTCTGAAGGACTTAATGTGATAGTAATGCTCTGATTTCTTGAATTGTAGGCTTTTGACATGCAACCACTTTTGGAAATTGTAGGTAGACTAATATGCTGCCGGCTTTCTTGACCATTGGTGTGATGTTTGTAAAGTCCTGATGCTTTATAGAAAAGATGAATGAAGTTATATAACAAATATCGGTTACTTAAAATAGTTGTAGAATTTCTTCCTGTGCCTGTAAGCTCTGACCGNATGTAGATNCTGATGGTCACTGAGTGCTGGTCTGAAGTGAAAGCTTCTTCAGCCCTGTGGTCAAGTGGTCTAGATCTCAGANTACAAACCTCGTTCATAGTCACTGGGACAGCTGGCCTGTACATCACAAAATTGATCTGCCAAATAATCATTAAAAGGACTCACACATCTGTGAGTATTTCATATTCTGTCAGCTAGCGGAAGCTTCTTTTTATTTAGTAGGGAATATTTAGTAGGAAAGGCTGTACCTTCTCCCATGAAGCACTTCGTATTTTACCCTTCTCTCTTCCTTTGTGGTGCTGGAGTTGGCGCCCAGGGCCTGGTGTACACTGAGTAAGTGCTTTACCATTGAGCTGCATCCCTAACTCTTTCTCTCCCTACTTTTTAAAAGTTTCCCAGTGAACTATGTAACTATTGTAGTAAAGTTTAGTCTTGGTTAAAAGATTTAGGAGAATTTAATTTCAGACATTTATGAATACCTACTTTGTTTTTCTGTGTATAAAAGCTATTGATTGAACGTGAAAAATAGCCTTTCCTTCCACCTACTCTAAAAGCCACATAAATCAAATGAAATGGCCACGGGAGCTTCTGAGTTTAAAGATAGTTATAAGTCATGCACTCTTGGATCCATAGATTCATGGTAGAAACTCTTTTGGTCTGCATTTTCAGGTTGTCTTTGATCTTTCTCCCTCTCTTCTCTTCCTTGTCTGATATAGGAAAAGTGCAAGAAACTTCAACTTGCCAATGTGCAAAGCTGCAGGAACCACCGTGGTGGAGGTAAGAAAAAAGGCTTCTGACTTCATGGTGTTAATTTTTCTTTTTTTTGGCATTAGTTTTGAGGAGGACAAACAAGGAAAGTTATTTTGTTTTGTTTTACACGTGGAGAAATTCTCTTTAACTGTATATAATTTAGATATGTGATAATTGGCAACTTTCTGGTCAGCTGTCTTTGGAAATCTACTTGGCTTATAAAAGTCATTTGGTCTTTGAACAAAATAAGATGAAAATCCTAAGATGAATTGGTAGGCAGTCATGTAGTACTGCTTAATGACAAGAAATTGTCTGAGAAATACATTGAGAAATAATTTTGCTGTTTTACAAATATCATGGAATGATTTATGCTAACCAAGGTAGGACAATGTCACTTAGTTGTATGATCTTACAGGACCACTATAGTTCCATATCTAGTCATATGTCATGCATGAGTGTATATGACATTCTGGTAAAGTTGGAAATCACATCACTTGAATTGATTGGCTTACTGAGTTGGATGATGGGAATTCTTTAACAAGGAGAGTTATANAAATAATTACTGTAATATGTTCACTCAGAGCAGTTGGATCCATTGACTGACATCTTTGGATGCTGCAGCATTTGAGAGAGGCTTGGACCATTCCAGAGCCTTAAGGATCTGGAGTTGAAATAGTTGCTTATACTAGCCTCCTGCCATTTGGGGTATACATATGTGAACTCCAAAGGAGACTTCAAAATGATTCTCAACTTGGCTTTGAGCATCACTTTGAACCAACTGTTAGTGGAAGTTTGGCATAGTCTTCCTTAGGGAGGACTTTGTAGGAACCTATTTTGGGANGTGGAAATGTGAGTATATGTTCCTAATTTTTCACCTGATGATCATGTTGTGTGACATCTTTTATGTGACAGTTGGATTCATCCACAGTAGGCTAAGATGTTACTTCATGGTGACACTTCAGGAACACTTTCACAGAGAAAGTGAAGCACTGTATGTCCCAAGTGATAGGGGGAATGTGTCATTTTCCATCCACTTTTATTTTTCAGTGGTTTTGGTATATTGTGTGCATCCAAAAAATGGATCATGTGGCTTACCTTGTCTGTTTTTCTTGTTTCTTATTTATTGAATCATCTTAATGACAGTACTGTGGCACACATCTATAGCATTACTGAAGTTAGGGTTTTTAGTGCTGTGATAAAACACCATGACCAAAAGCAACCTGAGGATGAAAGAGGATTTGTTTCATCTTATAGCTTATAGCCCATCACCTGTNGAAGTCAGGACAGGAACTTGAGACAGGAACCCAGAGGCAGGAACTGGAGCATAGGCCATGGAGGAATAGTGTTTACTGGCTTGCTCTCCCCATGGTTTGCTCATCTTGCTTTCTTACACAACTCAGGACCGCTTGTCCAAGATGGGCCCTCAATCAATCATTAATGAAGATAATATCCCACAGATTTGCCTAAGATTTCCTCTTCAGATGCTGGAGTTAAGAACACTGACTGTTCTTCCAGAGGACCAGAGTTCAATTTCCAGGAGCCACATGATGACCCACAATGGTCTGTAACTCCACTTCCAGAGTATCCTATGCCTTCTTCTAGCCTGCAGGTGCCAAGCACAACAAGGTACACATACGTATAGGCATAACCACCTATATGCTTAAAATGATAATAACTTTTAAAAAGGATTCCTTTTTCCCAGGTATGTCTAGGTTTGTGTCAAGTTGACAAAAACCAGCTAGCACAGAGGCCTAGCACATAGCTTAACATAATGAATAGCTTAACACTGGGCTTCACCCACTCCTACAGCATTATCTTGGGTGGAATTCTCTTTTAATTTTTATCCTACTATAATCTGATTCTTTTCAGCAACACTTTTTTCTTATAGGAGCAAAAATGAACTTTTTGATGTCCAAGAGACAATGTAGGTAGCAAGAGAGGGTCTCTTTGGTTGTAAGAAGAGAGAAAGTTGTTGAACTGAGCCTGTAGATAGTCTGTCTCTCCCTGTTCTAGAACAGAAATCTCCACTCTGTCAGAGCAGTCGATNCTGGCCGACCCAGAACCACATTAGGATCCGGATGATGTTGGTGCTGTGGGGCAACCATTCCCAACTGATGGCACTATGTGGTAGGCTGGCCACTAGCTCTATGTGGCTTTTATATTTGCATTAATTAAAACTAAATGAAGAAAGTAGCCAGGCGGTGGTGGTGCACGCCTTTAATCCTAGTACTCGGGAGGCAGAGGCAGGAGGATCTCTATGAGTTTGAGGCTAGCCTGATCTACAGAGTGAGTTCCAGGACAGCCAAGACTACACAGAGAGACCTTGTCTTGAAAAACCAAAAACCAAAAACCAACCAACCAACCAACCAACCAAACAAAATAAACCCAAAACCACCAAAAAAAACCTAAATGCAGTGTAAGTTCCATTTTTAGGCTAGGCTAGTCACCATATAAAGGCTCACTGGCTTCTTGTATCTGGCCATTCCTGGTCATGGTCATCATGGGAAGGTTTCTTAAACAAAGCTGAGTTAAAAGCTGAATCAAGATGTGGTACTGGAGAGATGTCTCAGTGGCTCAGAGCACTAACTGCCCTTTCAGAGGTTCTGAGTTCAATTCCCAGCACCCATATGGCAGCTCACAACTGTCTATAACTTATGTCTATCTATAACCATAGTCCNGGGGGATCCAATGCCCGTTCTGGTGTGCATACTCACAGACAAAACCATATAAATAAGTAAGTAAATAAATCAATCTTTTAATGAAAGGAATCATGATTTAATTCATATACCATTATGTCTTAGGCATTTAAGCAGAACATCTTGAGGCAACAGGAGTATTTTAAGCCTACCTCCTCTGTATGCTCTAGATAAAGGGTCCACATACACTTAGATTAACTTATAACTGTGTTCTCAAAAGTACAAAATAATTTGGAATTGAAATTTTTAGCTTGAAATCTTCACATTTCAGATGTGAAATTTTATTGTAACTTTCTGATGTTTATTTTACTCCATGTCTAGCGAGAACCCTGGAGCTATGCTTTCTCATTCCCTTCTGTGCTCTAAGTCCATTATCTACCTCCTTGTCCTTCAGATTGTATCTCTTTCTTCTAGCCCTTGGGCTTTGTAGTCGTCTGAGTGAGAGGGATGCTTGTGAATTCATCAAAAATGTGGTGTTGAAAAGAAACTTGAAAGATCATATTATTCTGGANGTTAAATGTTGACCACAATGATAATTAAAAATTTATTANGTGCCAGTCCCTGCACATTCTTGCTGTGCTTTGTTATTTTTCATTACGTNGCTAAATGGGGCCACAATAGAATGACAGCATTTGCTCTTTGCTGTTATGTTATGTAAATACTTCAAGTCACCATAAATGGATAAAGTTTCAAACTCTTGAATAATGCTGAACCTCCAGGAGTGTAGATCATTCCAGTGTTATCAGAATCAAGCACTGAGCGTAGAGTTGTTTGTTTGTTTGTTTTATTGTTGTTCAACCTATCTGTAGCTTTCTTTGCCACCTATACCATCTACCTTCAGGATGACTTTGAGAAAACTGTCATCCTGTGAGTCATAGGAATTCACTCTGAATTCACTCAGTGTTTCTCTTGGATTCTGCTCATTCTATTGAGTGTTTGTTTTTTCTTTACATTTTCCCCAAATCTGGTGATTGAAAGTCACGCTAGTATTGCAAACAGTATCTTACACAATGGGAAGTATTGTCATGGTGGATCCCATATTTCAGNTAGCAAAGATAAAGGTAATTGTCTTAACTATGTTTATAGACCAAAGCATCTTTGAACACATGNCCTTCCTACCTCCATCTACTAAGTGTTTGAATTCTATAAATCATGCACCAGCACATGTTGCTCAATTTTATAACAATTCATTTATAATAAATATTTTATGTCAAGAAATAAACCAGCATGTCTATGAAAAAGAAAATCAAATTACCTTTGATATTAATTATTTCTACCATGTATAAATAACAGTGTTGCATTTGGGGATATGTTTTTTCTTNCTGATGCATTCTATATAAACTTATGACATATAAAAGCAAAGAGGTGAACAGTGATATGTGAACATCATCACACATATCTTTCTGAAAAGGAGCAGCCATTTGAGTATTTCCCCATGAAGCTGTAGCCCTCTCGGTTCTGGTTGTGCCTGTCTGCCCCTGTGAAGGAACTGGGTGATTATCTGAGAG
>LZPO01008198.1:37045-47318 GCA_001675575.1 Neotoma lepida | reverse complement strand
GAAGGGGGGAAGCTGGCAGGGCGGGAGGAGGGAGGAGAGAGGGATCTCAGGTTGGTATGTAAAAGGAGTGGAAGATCTTTTTAATAAAAAAAACCTGAGAAATCAAAAAAAGAAAAAAAAAGACAGAAAGAAAGTAACAATGGCAAACGTAGCATCGACAAAGCTATTTATACCGTGCAGTTTAGGGCAGAGGACTTGAAGTCATTTTTTAAAATAACCCACTGAGGACATTTTATTAACCCTTATTTTATAGAAGGAAGAAATAGGGATAAAGAAAGGCTTTAAAATAAAAAAAAATAAGCCAGTGATGGAGAGTGTTCACATTTACACATGCTTTTGTATTTTGTATCTTTTTCTTTTTTGTTTTGTTTNNCTTTNTTCCAAAGCTTCTGTTGTTAAGCACAAGCAAAGGATGGCGAGTGTGTTTTCTGGTGAAGATTTTATCTCTTTACACTTTATGGTTTTGACACTTTTCTATNATTTTCTTCCTTATTAGCAGAGTCATAGAGCTTTTCATAACCGAATTTTTCAGTTAACTAAATGCACCTCTGGGACAATGTTGATGCTTTCATAAACACAAAATTAAAAGTCACCCACTTATGTTAACTTTTAAAAAATATAAAGTAATATAATCTCCTAAAAGCTGTGAGATGAAAGCCTTCTTGTTTGGGAATTTAGATTTTTTCCTCTCGTAGAAAATGAAGTATATAACATTTAAACAGTCATTTACATTCAAGATGGAAGTTTCAGCAGTCTATGTAGAAACTTTTGGTTATGATTGCTGTTTAAAAACAAGCACTTCCACTTTAGGGTCCAGCATCCAAAACACTCGGAAGTGAACATTCCCCATAGTCACTAGAAGAAACAGTTGAAAAAAAGAACACTCAACAATTCATTGCAAATCCTTCAGAGAGTTGAACTCATAAGACAAACCACTGCTCTCAAATGGGGAGACAAACAGTACCAGAGTCCTGAACAGAAACCTCCATGGAAACCACCCTTGGGATGGGAGAAGCCAACTGCAGTGATGTTGGAGGGTCATGTCAAGAAGTCAAGAGCTACAAACACCAGGGTAGGACCATACATTCTTAGAACAGACCATACATTTTTNTNGTTTGAACTCTTGGATCCCTCCTTGTGCTTCTGTGAAGAGGGAAAAGTAACTATTTTGATACATGTCCATTATTCTCTTGATAATCAGGCCTGCTCTCATGTGACCTGTAAGGGGTGAGAAGAAGTGTGAACATTCTGTTTTAAGGCATTTCTGTCTCTAAAAGAGACGCATTCACTGTCTTAGACCATAGACCATTACAATAGTAGATAGGACTGACCTGAAAACTTGAAGTTAGTAATTGGATAGTGTGCTGGATAGTTTTATGTCAAATTGACATAAGCTAAAGTCATCTGAGAGGAGGAAAACTCAAGAAAATGCATCCATAAGATTGGGTTGTAGGCAGGCCTATGATTGATAGGGGAGGGCCTAGCCCATTGTGCGTGGTGCCATCCCTGGGCTGGTGTTTCTGGGTTCTATAAGAAAGTAGGCTGAGNTTAAGACATGGTAATGGTAGCACCTGCNATAGGATCAATAGCTGTTCTGGGCTGAGAGTTTGGGATACTAATCCTGCAGGAGCCCTCTTTGTGTTTTGGTCTTATTGCTGTAAATGTTTGTGTATGGTGGAAGTTAAGGTAGTTCACTAGATATTTTACACAATTTCTCATGGCTCAAAGGTCCAATGACATTGGATGAGGATGGAACAGAATTAGTGTGGAGAATCTTACTGCCTAAAGCCAAGGAACCTTAGGGGAAAGTGAGGTCAGCAGTGTCTTGGCTGAATTTTGTTAGTTCCTGTTTAGACACATCTTCATTTTCTTTTTCGTAAATTAATACTTTTGTGTATATATATATATATATATATATTTCATCATAGAAAACATTAAATGCATTTTGCAGTGTCTCCAAAAACTTCCCCAAAGAAAGATGTACTGTTATAGTAAAATTTATATTAACAAATTTGTTTCATTTTCATATTGTTTTCATCTTCACTATTTTTTTCTGATGCTTTATTAGATACCTTTCTTTGATCATTTCTCTCCCTTCTTTAATCAACCCTCTCCTCCACCATGTTGTGTGTGTGTGTGTGTGTGTGTGTGTGTGTATGTGTGTGTGTATGTGTACAGCTTTTAAAGTTCTGGCAAATATATGCTGTTAATTCTTATCTATAAAAGTAATACCCTCAGTGACATGTAAAAGTATAATTTTGAGGTCTTCTTGACAACATGAATATAATATTTTAAACATGTTTTTGATAATTTGTTAGGTAAAAATACTGTCTTGTAGCTTTAACTTTGTACCTTTGATGACAAGCTAAGGCGGTGATTAGTCATGTGCTTGCTTGCTTGCTTTTGTATTTTATGTCTTTCGTGAATTTATGTATGGAGTACTACTATCTGGCTTGCTCTTGTGCAGGCAGCCCCAGCCATGTCAGGTCTGGGAGACTGTATTTCACACATTTCACAGCACTCCTTCCCATCCTCCTCCTTTCTGCTTTTTTTCCTGTGATCTTCCCTGAACCTTCGTGGGCAAAGGGACAAATGTCCCCTCTATTGCCAACCACTCACCATTACTTGTCCTCAGTGAATTGCCTAGCTAAGAGTCTCTGCATTGACTGCTGTCCACTGGAACAAGCTTCTCTGACCAGTGCCAAGAGCTCCATAATGTATGGTCTAAGCATAAAGATTTAGAAGGAAGTTTAATAATACGACCATTTGGTAAAACAATAATAAGTTCCTCCTATCGCCCATGACCTCCCCAGCCATCGGCTTTTGACCAGGTTTATTCTGCACTGTGAATTCCCTCCTGTAGAGCATACCACAGTGAGAAAGCAGTTGGTTATCCCCATTCCCCTGCAACAGTCATGCCACTATTGCCCCTTGGCAGTACAGTACTGTAGTACTCAGTGTCCAGCCTGGGTAAGATCCTTCCTGTTTTTTCCTACTCCTAGTAGCTTCCGTATCAGCTCACATCACTATGAAAGCTCNGTAGCTGGGACCAAATNTTCTTGAGTATCCCACTTAGATGAGGAATTGTTTCAGAGGGAGAAAAATAAGGTTCTGGAGTGTGGTTGGGACACATGTCTAAGACACTTGGAGTTTGAACTTAGCATCTTGGAGAATCTTCTGTCTGCCTGACCTCTAACAAGAACTTTGCTGTCTGCAAGTAGGCAGTACAATGGAGGAGGAAGAGCACTGTGAACCTACAGCAGTGCCCCCAGTTGCTGAAGCAAATGTGGAGAAAGGTGGCCATGGCCGGCAGCTGTTCCTACAGAGTCTGTTCCCTAAAGAAAATGCCAGTCAAATGCTTTGTTGATTCCCTATTTTGAGCCAGCTTTTGAAATCTCATAGTCATAATTTCTCATGCAATTATCTGGTTGTAAGTGAGAACGTAGATTCTGTTCACACAAAGAAAAGATGGGCCAGAGGGTGTTATTTTTAACATGACATAATGGTTTTGTAATCTTTACCTATTATAGCCTCTGAAATGGTTATTAAATAAGTGCAGTGTGACTGACATGAACCAAGTAGGCTCTTCCAAAACNGTCTTGCTGCAAAAGGGATAAAAATTCCATTTCCTCTTTTAGTTAANTAACAACTTCTGGCCTACTTATCTATTCATCCCATGTTTGTGTTAAGACTTAAAGTCACTCCCACTAAAAATAATACTGGCTTTCCTCACTTCTTTCAGAGACCTTGTCAAAAATGTTATTTTTTTTCCACTTCAAATATAGACTGACTCTACAAATACTGAAGCAATAATTAGGGCTTATGCAACATTGTTTAGGATTTTAAATTAACTTTTTTTAAAAGGGGCTAATCTTCAGAGTGTGTTGTTTTTGTTCATGANTATCTCTGAATGAAGAAAGCGTTTTACAGTCATGACTTTCATAAATGATTTTGTCGTGAAATATGTGAGAAGAAAAACAAAATCTTTTCTCATGGAGCTCTCCAGTGCTGGTGGTTGGGTCTTAGGAGTCCATTTACATACATCACTCTTGTAGTTTGAGCAGGCTACCATGCTGCANGTGGTAGCCTACTAAAATTAGAATATATTCAAATATACCAATGGCCTGTTACCAGTGCTCTAGAAGAGTCCAGATGTATAGCCAAAAACTGATAAGAGTAAGGGAAGTTAATTACTGCAATTTTAAAAATTTCTTCTTGGAGAGAAGCCACAGTAATCAAAAGAAACTGCTCTAGTGGCATTAGCTAAGGGAACTTGAGAATTTTTTCAAGAATAAAGAAAATCACTATTTTGTTGTTGTGTTGTTCAAGTGANCAGTTGTCACTTCTGGTAATCTTTCCAAGATTAGGTTCATTATTGCATATAATTAAACATTGTGAACCCCTTTTTTCTGACCCCCTCCCATTCCTATGTATCCCGATCTTTCCCAAGTAACATCTTCCCACATTTCACAAATAGCTTCCAACCATTTTGGACTCCGTGCCTTCACCCCGAGAGTCCTGCTGCCTAGAAAACATCTCTGTCCTTTTCATGGCGCTCTTTCTGTCCTCTCGGCGGGACTCCCCTCTATCATAGCATTTATTGCCATTTATGCTGTGATTATCTGTCTGCTTGTCTTCTCCATAAAAATCTTGAGTATCTCCTATGACCTTGTCNTAACTTACCTCTGTGTTGCCAGCGTGGGGCATGGTGCGTGGCACCATAATAGATGCTNGGTAAGTGGCGTTTGAGTCTCTGAGCCAGACATTTGGCAATATAAGCACCACTTTCCAAGCTTAGAAATGTCTGCCCATTCTGCTTGATTGACATCATTATCATGCCTTGGTGTAAGAAAGGAAAAATGTGTTTTTCTCAGTGATTCTTTCTGACGGCTCTGTATTTCAGGCCATTGCCAGGTCCTGAGCTGAGATGTAATAATATGTTCCCAGTTGTTCTGAAATTCCCTTCCTTATTACTGTGACCAGCTTCCTCTGACTTTTCTGGGATCATTTCATCTTCATGTGTACCTCCAATGCTGGTTGGAAGAGACAGTGTATCTTGGTTAGGAGACCTTTATTATTCAGCTAAAGTAGAGCAAGCCATAATGTTAGCTAATGAGGTCTGTAAGGGCTATAGATTGGTGGCATGTAATCTGCCCTNGTGAGTGCAACAGCCTTGTTAGTCAGGAGAAGATTGGTGTGCCAAGTACGGAGAGTGGGAGGGAGATAAACTGTGACACAGAGTTAAAATCATGTATGGCATTTAGCAGCATGTGCCCAGTAATAGGGAACAGATTGATCCAGCATGTCAATGACCCAGAATAATTAAAAAGACACTGTCCAATAATGTGTATCCTTTATGAACTTATTTACAGAATATCCCAGAAATAAGGTAAATGTACAACCTGGGAGGGGTGGAAAGATTATCGGGCATCATTTACACTTTGACTTTCACATTTTAGAGATTGGTCTTCAGTGGGCTACATAAGAACACAGTCTTAGATGGTCTCAAGGCAGGAATGTAATATCTAACTCCACATCTGTTCTCTGTAGCAGTCTGTTGTCTTACTTTTTTTTTTTAAATCATGGAAGTCATTAAAATGCATGCTGTAAGGATCATGTGGACAAAAGTCTCTCTTACAACGTATTGACACCATTTACTTTTGTTGTTTATTGGTTGGTTGGTTTTCAGGCTAGCCTGGGATACACAATGTAGCTCAGAGGGCCACCACCTTCTGTCAATCCTTTTATCTCAGCTTCTCAAGTGCTGGGAGTATATGTGGGTCCTACCGCACCGGATTTACTTATGTCAACCAGCCACATCTACTTTTCTTTAGTGGGGGCGGTTGAGGGAGGAAAGGAAAGGGAGGAATGTTGTAATTCTGTATCATAATCTAAATTCTTTTCTAAAAGGAGCATGAGTTAACTTAAATATCCATTGAGTTTCAGGGATGAGCTGCACATGTCAAGTAGATGCTGAATAGACCTTGCTTTCTCTGATGATGTCTGTGTGTTGTGTTTGCTTATTGTGAAAATCTGGCCCCAAACGATGTTTGCTGGAAAAGCTCATTGTCTGGCTCTTCTGTTTATACTACGGGCTAGACAGTTTGATCTTGATGCTCACGTCNTAGAGAATGTGATGGATGTTTTTTGATTTTTCTGGGGCTCAGTGATAGAGTTTTAGAAACTGACCTACAGGGAAGAAAAGGGACATTTTGTTCTGAGGTGTGTTGACTTTTGCATTTTGTGGCTCCCTCACACTAAGTCAGGAAAACCAAATATAGCATTTTAATTTTCGAACTGAAATGAAATGGACAGAANGGCGCTTTATTTGCCGCTCTGTAGGAACCAGAGTGGAGACCATTCCAAAGAGGAAATGGTGATGAAAGCTCTACTGTCCCTGAGAGCGCTAAAGGACATTCAGTTNGGGGATTACCGAGTCATTCACAAATGGAATTCCAGTCACAGTCTCTTTTCCAGTTAGCAACACTAACTGTGTCCTGGAAATGTTAGCATTTAACCCAATTCCACGGTGTAGTTTATGTGTTCCTTTGTGTTCTTAGNTTATAATCATCCGAGGATGATTAACAGCCCCAAATAAAAGGCAACTTCTTAGGGAATAACCTTGGAAAGGTTTGGCGTTAACCTTTGAAGTTTTATTTGTCAACACCACGAGTAAATCTCCACAGGTTTTAATCTTTCCATTTTCTGTAACTCTCCTCACTGAGAACTTCTTATTTTCATTCTATTAGTTATACCGTGTCTCCCTGATTTTCCTGGAGTATGTGATAATGGTGTAATTTCTTCTTACTATTATCAGCGAGTGCTCTGAATGAAAATGTGGGAAACATTTTATTCTTTTGGTTAGATGTAATCCATTTAGTTATTTCTCTGGATTTGTTTAAGACTTAATGAAGTTTTCATTTAGAAAAAAAAATGGCAAGTGAAAGTTGGGCATCGGGAATGTGGTTTACATGTTCTGAAAGCATACATTANAAAATTACACATTTAGTGAAGACTGGCGGTTTCTTTTCTTGTCAGACACCTTATAAGCAGAATAGCAGAACAGGCCAAGCTAGGCTGTTTGAACTTGTTATTAGAGACGGTGAAGATGAAAGAGAATGTTCATGAACCATTTTTGCATTNAAAAAAATAGTAATTCCAGATTACAAAAAAAAACTATTGGGATGTTTCATGCTAATATTCCTACCTTTTTGGGTTAATATGTCCTACTGATTATGCTGTAAGGCACAGTTGTAGCAGATTCAATTATTTTGAGCAAACTCTAAAAAGGGGCTCCAACTGCTCTAGTCATTTTCACGCACAGTCCACATTCTTAAACAACCCATATGTGGGAGGAAGGGTTGCTTTTGCTCGGTAATGAGAAACAGTAGGCTGCAGGTGGCCACCCAAACTCTGAGGCTGGCTAGCAACTGGAGAGAAAGAATCTGCACTTTTGGATGGGGATGTCTTTGCGGTCTTTATGCTGGTGGTTCACTAAGCCCTTTTGTTATGTTTTCAACAAACACTGTTATTATTTTAAGAATAGGAAGTGCAGACATCATTTTATGGTATTAGCTTTAATTCTTGCTGAACTTCATTCTTCAACCTTTTTCTTATTTTCTAAACCAGTAGACACCATTTTTATTAGCTATTCCTTCTGGCTTTGTATCATTCTCCAATGTGATAAGCATACTCTAATTTTTACTTATTTTGTTCNAAATGTGAAGTAATATGGCNTACAATACCTAGAAAATGTATGAGGTAGCACTAGTTCATAGTAGGCTACAAGAAGGAAAAGCTGTANAGTGGAGGTAGGGTGTAAGTAGAGAATAATGCTGTGAGGACAAACATGACTGAACTCTAAGATGGTAAATAAAAATCCAAGCACTTGCCTTTAGAGCTAGTAGTACCTAGGGTCTAAAAGAAAATGCAATGATGAAGCAAAGCACAGCTATTATTACTACTAAAGCCTGGTGGAATTTTCCTAGGCACCCCCTTTTCTTTCCTCCTTACATTTTTTGAAAATGCGCCAACACCTCTGGGTAAGGCTCAAAAATACAGCAGCCTGCNGGTGTGCAGTGGCCCGTTCAGTGACAGCAAAGGCTCTCCATGATTCTACACTGCACCCCCTTTTAGAAGTTCACATTGAAATGAGGATACTGAGGAACAGAGGTAAAGGGACTGGCATGAGGTCAGACTGTAAGCAGTTTTATATATATATGTATATGTGTGTGTGTGTGTATGTATTGTATATATATTTATTGTATATATATTTATATATATTTATTTTATATATTTATATATAATATATTTATATTTATTTTATATATATTTATATATATATATAATTCTAATTTCTCCCCCTCCTCCCACTCCTGTCTCTACCTCCCTCCCATCCCACCAACCCCACCTCCATTCCTACCAGTCCCTTTCCTAGATTTTGACCTTTAGTTTTGTTTAGATGTCCATGTGCATTTTTGTTCTTGGTCTTTTAAGCTCCATGTTATTTTCCCATGTTTTAACTGGCCATATTCTATCTTAGCATGAAGCTTTGTTGTCATCCTCTGTTGAATTTCTTTTGCCCCTTTGCATTTTTCCCAATGATAAATATTTTTCCNTACTTCTTCTTCCTCCTCTCCTTCTCTGGGTGGAACTATCATCCAAAGCACCTTTCCTTCAGACTTGGACCATTTTNCTGGCAAATGAAGAGTGTTCTTGCTAACNCTCTGTGACAATGAAAGTGCGGACAGGATTCTTTTCCTTGCTTCCTGCGGGACCCTCACTTTGTACCACTGCCAACTGCCGCTGTCCACCATTTTCACTAACAGATTCTAGGATCAGGCCGGTATTTGTGGATGTAGCAAACTGAGGTTACCACTTAAAAAAAGTATTTCCTCACAGCTGNTCTGTTCTCCCTGAGATGCTGTCCAAGTAAATAGAAATACGTTGTCACCAGGGATGAATACTTTTTTTCCTCAGGGCTTTAAAATACAATTTTAGACTTAAAAAGTAGGGACAGTGCAAGGCAGAGAGAGTAANCCTTTAAAAACAAAGTTCAGATCGATAATGATTAGCATTTCCTAGCCTCGATTTTCCTGCTAATGACTGAAAGAAGACAGGTACTAATTAGACAACCTTAGACAAACCTTAAGTGTCTGGATTCTGAGGAGTACCAGATGGTGCTGTGTGAGAACTATTCATAGTGCCAGCGAGAAGACCGGGTTGTTCTTAGCTACTGTTCTTCAATCTTGAGCTTGTCCGAGGAGGCTCACATTTGCCCATTCCCTCACCCCACCCCCGTCCTTTGATTTTGCTCTGGTACTGTCAGGGGGGCGCCTTCTGCCCTCTTTCCTGAGGGCCTAGGAGGAGCTCACTTCATTGTTGTCAGATTTCCTTTCTTGCCTGTGTTATAACTTGGTCATGTTGGACTTCTAAATCACCTTGTTGGCTCTTTCTGGATGTGTCTCAAGATCACAGAAAACAGGGATGATCTTCAGCTCTGTGCAGAGACACCATACAGATATTTCGGCCTCTGCTGTTTTGATGTTGTTGAACCCTCATAGATTGTTTGAAAACAGATTTTCTCCTTTTGGTTTGTACTTCAAATATTTGCTACCAGCTCTGCNAGCCAACACCAAGAAAGCCCTGTTTGTTTGTNTAGAAGTGTTCAGCACAGTCGTGTGTTGGTATTGTTTTGACAAATGCTGCACATGCATTTTCTACAATACAGAAATCAGCACTACAAAGCATGGGGCTGATTATGTTTAACTGAATTTTTTGCTTTTTAGAATTTTAAACTAGGGCATGTTTATTGTGTTTGTTGTGAAAGTTATATTATAATTGCCCTTAGTCATGAAACTTTGTCTTGATTTCGTCAGTTTTGAAGAAATTAATTGGTGGAACCAGAAAAGTCAATAGTTTTTGTTTACTCTTGAGATTTCCAGTTTAAGTAAGGACCACTCTCCCTTTTTCTCCCTCATCATTATTTTCCTTGATCTTGCTAAAGAGTAAGTTGGGCAGCCACATTAGGAAGCTGCTATTGTAATTCCAGCAAGAGATCTGAAGGCCAGACCGACTGGAGTAACGTTAGGCATAGGGAAGAATTCACATTATTGTCATCAAGATCATAGGGNAAAGGGTTCTGTATTTATTTCCTAGTGTTGTAATTGATTTTTGCAGCTTTTCTATTTTCTTATTACCATGCCGTGTTTGTTAGGTATATGTCTGTGAATTCTCTCACGTGGTTCCTTCTTTTTATTTCCTGGTTTGGGAA
>LZPO01008198.1:0-17210 GCA_001675575.1 Neotoma lepida | reverse complement strand
GGATCTAACACCCTCTTCTGGCTTCCACAGTTACATGCACACATGTGGCATACATGCACACAGACATGCACATAAATAAAAATAAAAATAATCTTAAAAAATTTGAGGCCAATTTTTTTACAGCCAATCTTTTTAATTTAATTAATCTGTGACATAGCCTGGGAGTGGGGTGGTTTAAAGTAATCTGAGTGATACTAGTATGTAACAAAGTTAGGAAATATGCACATTAAATAATTATCACCATTCATCATTAAAATGTATGGGAAAATACTGTAGGTCCATCTATAGTAAGAATTCTTAGCAGATTGTGGGTTATATATTGTTATTCGAGTTGTGAAAAGATCGGTTATTCTAAGTCAGGTGTAGGAATAGTGATGGCAGCTTTTGGATGCTCTGAAGAAATCATGGAGGGTGTCCCAACTATCATCTAGTGAGTTACATTGGCAAGTAACAAGGTATGTATTTGTGTAGATATGGTGACCTATAGTGACTTCCTAGTGAGACCTTACTCAGTATCAGAGAATCTGAGCTTGCTTTACTCAGCAGGGCTGCATAAGGAGATGATTTGGCCATGGGTGTGTTTACCAGGTATTTGGAAGGGTCTACACTTGGCTGTNCCATGTGCTTTGATCTTGCAAGGGGGACATCTTTTGCCTCTCCCCTTGGAGTATTACAAAAAACCCTTTTGAGTAAAGGACTGGGCGGATGAATATTGGTCCAGGGGCCTCCTGAAGTTATCCGGGGTCTCTGTCTTTCTCCTCGTCATCTAGGTCTATCTTTCTACCTAATATTTCCTCATTCCTCTCTCCTCCACCCAAGAACCCTTAGAAAGGTGGGAGAAGGTCGGAGCTGGACTCCCACAGACGCCCACATGTAGGAAATCAGAATGTCTATCTACTTTCAAATTTTATAAAAAGACAACGTGAGGTAGGAGAAGGCACTTAGAAAAGCAAGCCTTGGGTTTTGTACTGACAATTTCATTAGTCAAGGTATGACTGTGAGCATACCACTTAAAATTTTTGCATTAAAGCATTTTCATTTTGATTCAAAAATGGGAATTTGAGACTAGAGTCTGGTTCTCCTAATTTAGTAGTAAAGGGAAAATAAAAACCCATGGTGAGATAAATCCTAGTTGAAATCTGTTGTCACATTGGAGCAGTGTAACTTGATCAATTTCCTGCTTTTGTTTTTCTGTAAAATAGGAATGACGTAATGATAGCTGCGTTATAGGCCTCTATAAAGGAAAAAGAAAATATGGAGTAATTTCACAGAGCTTGACTCACAGTCCTTGGCAAGTAAATGGGCTGTTATTTTGACAAGCTGAGAAGGTGATCATAGTGGAGAAGTTCGGATCCCGACAGGGAAGGGAATAACAGCATTGGCTCCAATAAGGAGGAGGAGGGAGCCTTCCTGTTTGTCTGTTTATCCACAGGGTGGCTTGAAAAATGGTATGCACAGCGCTTGTGGGTGGAGCCTGTTCAGCTGGAGACTCCCTTAGGAGAACTTGGGCATCTGTAAACAGAGTCAAGACACATTGNGATTTGTTTTCATTATGCTTTAACATGCAGTGAGACTGGAAGTTTTTTACTGCAAACTACACATTATAGATTCCCATTTTAAAGAACTGTACAATATATGTCATACTTTTATGTCTTCCTCAGATTGCTGTGAATGATTAAAACATCAGTTTTAATGTGTTGCTTTATAATTTTCTTCNTAAAGTTTTGGAGTTCATGAGTTCCAAAGGACAGGGCCTGTTGGGATGTTGATGGGGAACTCTGGATCATCATGACATGACATTTGGTGATCTGAGGAACTAAGCATAGAAAGTGTTCTTTGGTCTGGTCCCACGTTTTTGGCAATGGAAGTTGGCAGCATCATTTGTGCTTGACATTTCTTTTTTTGTTTTGGGAACTGACAATCACTTCTTGACCTCTTTGCATGTGATGCACAGTCTGTATTGTTATCCTCTGTGACTCATGGTAGTCAAGATCCTAACGTTTAGTTTTGAGACCAGTTTGAGCTTCAGATCTACCCTTTACAAATGATCTGATCTGGAACACATGTTTTCATTAGGAATGAGTGATGGGAAATTTTGAAAGCGCTAATGCCCTCCATGAATGAGGCTATTATTTCCATCTTCATTAATGCTGTGCCACACAATAGCAAATAGAGATTATCTGCCTAAAACTGAACTGACTCATTCAAGACATGGCCACAGGAACCAGTAGAACCTGTTTAGCCTTGGTTTATATTCAAGGGCCAAACTTTAAATGCTTTCAGATGCATTTCTTGCTTTTGTTGGTTTTAGATAAGATATATTCTGCCCTCTCTGTGTAGTTTTAGTAAGCAATCTATTTCTGTTTGTCTCAAAGATTTATGTCGATTTATAAAGTTTAGATCCATTTTTTATTACAGAATCTGACAGTCAAGAAGCTGGAAAGTTGAGCTGTATTACATCATTTTTCATTGACTTTATCTTTCCACTAAGTGTAATAATCTTTCATTGGCTGCATAAGTCTTGAGTTCTCAGTACCAAGGCATCTGCATCAATCATTACTNTGTCAGAATATAATAAATGCTGAGACCTTAAGACAAGAAAATGGTGTGGATGCTATTTGTCTCATCCCTTAATATCTTCTTAGTATGCAGCATTGCTCTCGTGTACACAGATTTTTGACAGTTTTGCTCTGAGTATCCAAAAAGGGAAAATTTGACAACAGTAGTTCACTCCTTCCTGCTCCCTGATCAGCATGATGATGGTGAAACCCCAGATGAGCTAAGAAAACGTGGAAAGATGTGCAGCTGACAGAATCTACATTTGGGTCTGCTCTGGTGCCTTCCTAGTGGTTATTTTTGGAAAACAGCTGGCGTAGATTATTGACTTACGAAGGGACGCAGATGTGGACGATCGCCTAGGAGAGCTGGCTGTTGAAAGCATAAAATAGCTGCCCACAGAGCAGGGCTGCCTAANGTGAGCAGTACTAGAGACAGAGGCCCTCGTGCTGCACGTGGAGACNTGAACCTTCTTAGGGCAGAGGAAAAATGAGCATTTGGATACTGGTTTTCCACTCTTGTTTTTCAGCATTTGAGAAGCATAGACCTAAATTAATACTGTGCGTATCTACGCACTTTCTGTGCCAATTAGAAACTTGGTGCTTGTGTAATTTACAAGAGCACACACAACACAGTGTGTGGGTGTAGCAGCCCGAGGCTGATGGTGGGTTTCTTCCTTGATCATACTCTACTTTCTGAGGCAGGGTCTCTCACTGAAACCAGAGCTTGACATTCCTACTCATGTAGCTAGCAAGCATGTCCTGTCTCTGTCTCCCCAGGGCTGGGATTACAGACAGGTTATCACACTCACATGGCCCTAAGTAGATGCTGAGGGTCTGAACTCTGATCCTGACATTTGTATGACTAGTACTTTATCTATTGAGCCATCATGCCAGTCCTTTAAGTTACTTATTATAGCTCTTTATTTGGATAGCATGCTTGTTTATACAAAAATAATTTTAAACTGTATGTTTCTGGAAAATATTATGTTGAAAAAAATGTTCCTTACTTACATGAATATTATTCAGGTTTAAGTCCTTCTAGAAGTACTTTTTAAGAATTTGATCAAATACTTTGTGTCTCTTCTGGTGTTAGAAGGCAAACTCCATGCATAGAGAGAAGTCTGTTCCTCTCCTTCTCCCTCCCTCTATCTCTCTCTCACATTCACTCGCCTTCTCCCTCTCCCTGTTTTTATGTAGACAAGCCGAGCAATAGATGTGATGTTTGCAGTAATATGTTTGGCTAATGATGCATTCCCATGACTGCAGCAGCCCCTTCTCATTAAACAGCCCACTTAAAAGGAGAAGAAACATTAGAAATGATAGATGACACCTTCTAGATGCCCATTATTAGTAATATGACAACTAATGGTGCTGCTGAGATGACTTTGGGAATGAAACCNCAGGGCTGATGGCAGTGCGACCCTGCAGCTAAAGGCTAATGATTGTTGAACACTAAATTTTATTAAATCACTGAATTTGACATTTCCACTTCATGAAATTGTTATTTCCTACTTTATTCTTTTGGTTTAGAGACCATTTTGATCAACACTTTAAGTTTAGATAAAGTGGTATTTATATGTGGAAACACATAGCTATAAAATTTCTACATTGTCTCTGAAATAATCCTTTCAGATTTTTTTTCATGTAAAGATTGTTTTATAGACCACAATCCTGTTATCCCACCTACCAGTAAGGAATTAAGAAATTCATTCTCTAATACGCAGTTACAGAACTGCAGAAAAACCTGAATGTAGAGAAATGAAGTGACTGAATCCATGTTTGAAAGCTGGTTCTTAGCTGTTCGTGTACTTGAGCTCATTCTCCAGACTGAGTCTGATGCTGATGCACTTAGCATCATGGGAAGAAGAATTCAGTGTGTTTCCCTCGGCACAGAACCCTCCATCTTCTTTTAAGCACATTGGAAAGCATCTCTCCATCTCTGAAGTCATTCACCTTTCTAGCCCGAAACTCTTTATTTTTAATGCGTGATGGAAAGAATAGCATTTATTCAGTAGATTTCACTGGAGCATCCTAAAATACAGTTTATCTTATTTTTACTTTGTGAGTATGGACCTGGATGTTGTCTGTGCACCATATGTGTGTCTGGTGCTGGCAGAGGCAGAAAGCATCAGATCCCCTGGAACTGTAGTTATAGGGAGTTGCTAGTAGCCACGTAAGTGCTGGAAATCAAACCTGGATCCACTCAAGAGCAGCCAGTGCTCTTAACCCCTGAGCCATCTCTCCAGGCCTGGAGCATTTCCCTTTCTGTATTATGCATTTTATAGCAGTGATGAGAGAGCTGTGAGCAGCACCACTATGGCCTTCCACCTTACAGAGTGTTGTTTCGAGGATGAAGATAAGAAAGGGAGGCNGGTAGTGCTGCTTATGTGCNTCCAGAGNACCAAGTATTGCCTGTGTTCACTAGGAACAGTTTTGTGATAGTCTCCTTGACCAGAAGCACAGTACCGTATGTCACATACAAGAGATTACCTAGGTCTCTTCAATCTATTCATATATTCTTTTATTTTCGTTACACTTAGATTTCATTTCATTATGCTATTTTGTAGATTTTGTCAATATTCTGAGCTAGTTATATTGCATTTAAATTTCAAAATGGCTTGATAATATAGAAGAACATTATTTACTATTGATTTTATACTTCACTTAAAATGCACTTTTTTTGTATTAGCCTACAATGTTACCTTCAAGTAGGATTTTCTCATGACAGTTATCTACTTGTCTTTACTTAATATAATTTCTAAGATATTATGAGTGATTAATAATGATTAAAGATTTTATTTTAATGAAACAATTTGGAATTTTAACTTTTAGAATTATATTTGATGTTTTCTTTTTAATATTTTTAAAAATTAATTTTTAAAAGAATTTTTTTCATGCAATATATTTTGATCATATTCTTTCTCTTTCCTCAATTCTTCTCAGATCCTTCTCATCTCCTTACCCACCTAACTTCAATCTTTCTCTCTTTCACCAAAAAAACTAACAAACTAAATAGAACAAACAAAAAATAAAAATGAACAAAAATCCCAACAAGACAAATAATACCCAAAACAACATGAAGTACACAAAAAAATGGAGTCTGTTCTGTGTTGGACAACTCCTCCTGGGCATGGAGCCTGCCCTGAGTTGGTTGATAGACCCAGTGTCGTTCCATTAGAGAAAACTAATTTTCCTTTCTCAGCTTATCAATTGGAAATTTAGCTTCTAGATTAGCAGTAGGACTTTGTGTTCATTTCCTGTACTCTGTGCTAGAATTTTGTCTGGTTTGAACCTGTGCAGATCTTGTGGGTGCTGTCATGGTCTCTCTGAGTTCATCTATGTGTCAGTTCTCTTGTGTCTGGAAGATGCTGTTTCCTTGATCTCCTCTACTACATCTGGCTCTTATCATTTTTCCACATCCTCTTCTACCTAGATTCCTAAGCTTTGAGGGGAGGAGTTTGGGAAAGACGATCTATTTAGGACTGAGTGCTCCAAAGTGCCTCACTCTCTGTATAGTGTCTAGTTGTGGGTCTCTGTGTTAAATACTTTCTAATGTAACAATAAGCTTTTATGATGATGGCTGAGTGATGCTCTGATTTTTAGGTGTAGCANTATGTATTAGGAGCTTTGTTCCTTTAGTGGAATAATACTAGTAGGTTTTCCCTTAGGGCCTGTNACCTGTCTAGTCTCAGGCTCCTGGCCACTTTAGCAGTGTCAGATATGGGTTCTAGCTCATGGTGTGGGCCTTAAATCCAATCTCAAAGTGGCTGATTACTTCCATAACATTTGGGCCACTATTGCCCTGGTGTATCTTGTAGGCAGTTTAATGTTGTAGGTTGCAGGGCTTGTAGCTGGGTGATATTGATGATTCCTTTTCTCTTCCAGTAGTTTTGATTTGCATTTTCACGACAGCTAAGCATGTTGAGCATTTTAAAACGTATTTCTCAGCCATTTGTGTTTCATCTTTTGAGAACGCTTGGTTTAGTTTTATACTCAAGTTTTAATTGGGTTATTTGTTTTCTTGATTTTCAGGGTTTTTCTTTTAGTTCATGTATTCTAGTTACTAACCCTTTATCAGATATATAATTGATAAAATTCTTTTTCCATTCTGTAGCCTGATAGTTTGCTCAAAGAATGATAGTGTCCTTTGCTGTATAGAGAGGCCTTTTTAGCTTCATGAAGTCCTATTTATTAATTGTCTTAATGCCTTCACTATTAGTGTCTTGTTCAGGAAGTCCTTTCTTGTGCCAATGAGTTCAAACCTAGTCCCCATTTTCTCTTCTATCAGATTCAGGGTATCTAGTCTTACACTGAGATTCTTGATCCCTTTTGAAGTTGAGTTTTGTGCAGGGTGATCAATTCTACTCTTTATAGTTATCCTGTTCGACCAGCACCATCTGTTGAAAATGATATCTTTTCTCCAGTGTGTACTTTTGACTTCTTTGTCAAACATTAAGTGTCCATAGCTATGTGGACATATAGCTGGGTCTTCAACTTGATTCCATTGGTCAGCATGTCTGTTTTTATGTTAATGCTATGTTATTTTCATTACTATATCTCTGTAATACAACTTAAAATCTGGGATGGCAAAACCTCCAGCAGTTCTTTTATTATTCAGGATTTTCTTAAGCGATTCTGTTTTGGTTTGTTTGCTTGCTTTTTTGTTGTTGTTGTTTTGTGTGTGTGTTTCCATGTGAAGTTAATGATTGAATTTCAGCTTCTGGGCATTGAATCTATAGATTCTTTTTGGTGGGATGGCCATTTTCACAACATTAATCCTACCAATCTATGAGCATGGGAGATCTTTCTACCATCTGGTGTCTTCTTCAGTTTCTCTCTTCAATGTCTTAAAGTTTTTATTATACACGTCTTTTACTTATTTGGTTAGAGTTATTCCAATATATAAATATATATGTACACACACACACACACACACATATATATATACATAAACACATATATATGTATGTTTTCCTGACTTCTTTCTCAATCCATTTGTCATTTGTCTGTAGGAAGGCTACTGGTTTTTGTGTGTTAATTTTGTATCCAGCTACTTTGCTGAAAGTATTTATCAGCTGTAGAAGTTCCCTGCTGGCATGTCTAGGGTCTTTTATGTATAAAATCCTATCATCTGCAAATAAGGGCACTATGCCTTTTTCCTTTTCTATTTGTATCCCCCTGTTCTCCTACAGTTGTCTTATTGCTCTAGCTAAGATTTCAAGTACTATATTGAATAGATATGAAGAGAGTGGACATCCTTGTCTTGTCCCTAATTTTTAAAGTAAATATCTTTCATACTATTTTAAAAGTTTATGCCTAGNCCTTTTGTTTGACAATTTAAAAACTGCATGACAGTTGAATTTTATCCTGTGTTTTAATCTTTTGTTCATACTTTTTCTCCATTGATTTGATAATATAATTTAAATTGATCAATGTTAAATCAGTTTTACTCTTCCAATAGTCAGATTTTCAAAATATATAAGGTACTTTTATGCTTGATGACCTCATGTTTTAATACCATTGTTGGGATAATTTTCTTAAAGCATATTTCAGAAATCATCCTTTTGGATTTTCAGGTTTCTGAAACAGTATGTGGTATTCTTGCATAATTTAACTTTCTCAAAAATAATCGTATTTGTCATTTATTCTTTATCTTTTAGGTTTTCATTGTATCTTTTAATTAAGCTTGTAAAATTGTTTTTAAACTCATCATTATACTCTGATTTTTCTTTAGATTGTATAAATCTTCGGCCTGAGTTATTAATTTTGTTCTTTATTTTTGTTAATTCCTTCTCTCTTGTGAAACTTACTAGTTCTAGATTTGGAAACTGAATATTTGCTTTATCTACCATGTTTTTAATTATAAATTATACATACATTTAAGGCTCCCCTGTTGATCTGAGTGTGACTAATTATATTCCATAAGCCTTGACATAAACTTCCCATTTTGGTCACTTTCTGGGTGATTTTTAATGTGTTTTGCTTTCTTTTAGAAAAGTTTTCTTTCTAATTTCAAATATTTGGGGACTTATTCTTATCATCTTTTGGAATTTATTAGATTTCCTTGATGGTCAAATCCATTACTGATTTTTTTTTAAATAGCTGTGCATGAAAGTTAGATAAGCTCACATTTGACTTAGCCTGACATTTTCTTCATTCAGAGCCCTCATAAGTTCTCATAAACAGTGGCTTAGTATGGAGCAGATCAAAATAGAAATTATGACCTGAATTTTAGCTTTAACTTTGCTGCAAACAAACTGTGACTTTATACCAGTGTGGCAGGGTGCAAACCCCTAACTGTGATGGAGAAAATGTACCACGTGCTTTGTCCATTATGGTAGCTACTAGCCACAGGGCTGCTGAGCACTTGCAATTTGGCTATGTACCTGAAGAACTGAATTTTTAGTATTATATAATCCAGATTTGTATATCCACAAATGGCTATTGTACCCGATTAGATAGGCAAATCTAATCTGTGAAATTAAGTCTCAGATTTAATAAATCCCAAGGGACCTTAACTCTAAAATCTTAACTCTATCAACCTGTTAGTTTATATATTTCTAAAGGATTCTGATAAAATAGAAAATCAGAATGGATAGGAAAAACAGTCATTAAGATGTGGTACAATGTCAGAATCTTGGTGTTCTGCTCAAACTTCTAACATCTCGAGAATCAGAAATTATCCACATTCCATAGCTGAGCCTATGGTAATTCAAGGATTTGGCAGTATGGAATCATTTCAATATAGGCTAGTCTCTAAAAGTCAACCCAGCGGTGAAAACCACACTATTCATGTTATAATTATTGTTTTACTTTTCTATCAAAGGTTAGAAAACCCTAACGTCTATCACACATTCCTTCCTCATGGGCTTTTGGTTAACAAAAATCATAACTGAAATTACAAATTACTTAAAACTCATGAAAATAGCTTCACATTTAAACTTGTGGAATACAACGAAAATTATACACCAGAAAAGATGAGGCATTATTTGTAGAAAGAGTTCATTGGTTGCTCCCAGCGTGCTTGTGGTTCTTACCATTTTATACTGGTGTATTCAGAGCATTGTTAAAGGGCTTCTAGCACTCAGTCACACACACACTACAATGTGGAAATGGACTCTAGCACTGACAGATGTTGTTGGCTAACACGTTACTATCCTGAACATAACTGCTGCTCATGAGGAGTGTTTCAGAGGAAACGTAATTTCCCTAAGTCACAGCTNTCAGGTTGGTGAAAGAAGCAGGGTTTGTTTATAAGGACATTGAAAAGTTTTATAATTTGCATCCCGAAGAATCTGTATTTTTAGAAATTGTCCAAGCTGAAGCTATGTAGGACATTTCCAGGCTTACTCTCTGTCTCCTAACTAAATTAATTAACACTGTCCAACAGATTAGAAACAATAAGAAGAATAATGCAATAAGTTCAACCTAATGGGTGCTTTAAGAGAGGAAACATCTTCTGTGGGGATTNGATTACTTCTCCCTAGAAGTGGAAAGAGGTTTCCTCCCATTCTTTTTTCTCTGACTTGTTTTATAACTTTAGGTAATTTAGTTAACTTTTCCATGTTTTTGTTTTTAATAAAGGAATGTAAGTACCACAAGTTCTATTTATTTTTATGATTATAATATAATTACATTTCTTCCTTTTCTAATGAGAAATTGCCTTCATAAAATGAAGTTTATTGAATGATGTACAAGATGAACAAAATAAATAACAGTAAAAAGAAGTGATAACAAGGGAAAGAAGCAGCTCATTGTACAACAAAGGTCCAATTCATAATTTTTTAATACTGATCATAATGTGGTTTTCGTTAGAAGGTCTTGATTACTATGTTTGGTTTCACAAAGGCTTTCTTAGAAATTTAAGATACCTAGCCTTGGGATAGGCTGATCAAAAGGAGAATGTTTGGACGGCAAATTTATTATTACAAAAATGAAAGAAAAAAATCAAACCTAGAGTCCATATATGCTGTTCTCATAATTTTCTGTTTATTCTTAAATAGTGGTAACCACTCTATTGTTAAATGTTGGGTTCTGCAAAGGAATAAAGTCTAATTATTGTCAGAGAACAGACTTTATCTTAATAGAAGGCAGAGATTAATTGTCATAAATTTATGTATTCTTACAGTCAGATTTTCTGGAGTCATCAGAGGGGGATATTTGAGCACCAAATATCTGTTTTATTTTCAGTTTGATGGAAAAACAANCAGCCACAGGCACAAATAATGAATGGAATTTTAATTTTTAAGAAATTAAAAAATTAGAATACTTCTAGATTTACAGAAAAGTATCAGAGACAGAATAGAGTTTCTCTCATTATTACAATCCTGCACTACCATGGCTTGTGCTGTATTTGTCAACACTGAGAAACACACATTGACACATTTCTGTTACATAAATATAGTCTATGTGTGGACTCCATGTTTTCCCCCTCCGTTAATGTCCTTTTTGTGTTCAAAATCCAGTTCAGGGTAGTATATTGTATTTTTTCTTATACAGTTTTAACAGACTAATTAGGAGATGTAAATGCCCCAGAATGTTCTTTGATTATTCCCTAGTGTTATCTGGTCCATGACAGTTTCTGTCATTCCTCATTTTTCATGACTTTGCCTGTCTTGAGAAGTATTGACCAGGTGCCTGTAGAATGTCCCCCAGTAAGGCTTTGGCTGATGATGTTCTCTCAGGGGGTGGGGTAGGGAAATTTTGATTAATGAGTGTTAAGTTACAGTTAGATTGGAGTGAGAAAGTTCTTAGCTATTCATGGAACCAGGACTCTATACAGCAGTATTATTACACTATATACACANAAAGGATTTTTAAAGGTTTTGTCCTAAAAAGATAAATGTTTGAGAAGACAGATATGCTTAAACTGATGTTGCATGAATCCTAATTGGTCTTATAATAAAAATATGGAGCCAAACGTCAGGGTGAAAGCTGAAAGATCAGAGAAACAGAGCAAGCCACAGCCAGCACCTCTTACCTCACCAACTCCTCAGCCTGAAAGAGCACGAATTCCTGTCTTCTCTGGCCTTATATTTCTTTCTCTGCCCACTCATATCACTTCCTGTTTCAGCCTTCTTAGTGCTGGGATTAAAGTTGTGTGATCCCAAGTGTTGGAATTAAAGGTGTGTGCCACCACTGCCTGACTATTTCTTTTTTAGACTGGATTAATCTCATGTAGCCCAGTGTGGCCTTGAACTCACAAAAATCCAGACGAATCTCTACCTCTGCCTCCCAAGTGCTTATGATTAAAGGTGTGCTCCACCAGTGCCTGACCTCTATGACTAACTCTGTGGCTGGCTCTGTCCTCTGATCTTCAGGCAAGCTTTATTTCCTAGATTACAAACAATATGTCACCAAAAACTGGTTTAAACATTATATGATATGTACATGTTTTTAAATATCATGTTCCTCCATTGATATGTATAACTTTATTGTGTTTAGTTTTGTTGTTGTTTCTGCTCTTTTGGGGGGCCCACCACCCAGCTCCCAAATAAGTCACACACAGAGGCTTATTCTTAATTATAAATATCCAGCCTTAGCTTGGCTTGTTTCTAGCCAGCTTTACTTAACTTTAAATTATCCTGTCTAGCTTTTGCTTTGGGGCTTTTACCTTTCTTTGTTTCTCTATACCTTTCATTATTTCTTACTCAGTGGCTTGCTGTGTAGCTGGCCCCTGGAGTCCTCCTCCATCTCTTTTTTTTTCTCCTCCCCGATTTATCCTTCTATATAGTCTCTCTTTCTGACAGCCCCGCCTATCTCTCTCTCCTGCCTTGCTATTGGCTGTTCAGTTCTTTATTAGACCATCAGGTGTTTTAGACAGGCACAGAAACACAGCTTCACAGAGTTAAACAAATGCAACATAAACAAAAGTAACACACCTTAAAATAATATTCCCCAAAAGTTTTGGGGAGGTCTTGCTACACAGTCCTCACTTGTCTAGAACTCGGTGTGTAGGCTGAGGCTGACCTCAGACTTGTAGTCTTCTGCTGCCTGTCTCCTAAGTGCTGAGATTATAGTCATGTGCCACCATGCCCATATTACTTTGATGTTTTTAACCAGTTAAAAATAAGTTTAACTGGTAAAAGAAACAATATTGAATAGGTAAAAATGTCCTTCTTGGACTTAGAGGCAAATGGCATCGCATGGCACACTCTCTTTTTTGTCACTTAGTTTTCCAGGTTTGTTCACAAATAAATACTATTTTCTTTTTTCCTTTTCCTTAGAATACTACTTTATTCTATGAAGGCAGTTCAATGCATTTAGCCCCCTTCAAAGGTCAACGGAGATGAAGTGCTGCCTTTTGAAGCTGTAATAGTTAGAAAAACATACACCTACACCAACTCTCTAAATTGCTTGGAATTTCCTGATGGGAGCATCACTTATTGATAGCAAGTCCCTTCTATCTGTGCCTGAGTTAGATGACTCAGGGTCTCCAGAGCCATGATTAGATAGACACCAGTTCAATAGAACTGTCATTATAGTCTCTATGGAGGGAAGATTAGGGCTGGAGATCCAGTTCAGTTACCAATGCTGATGATTTAATCAACGATGCCTACCTACATAGTGAGACGTTGACAGAAGCCCTAGGTGATGGGGTCCGAGGCTTATGGATATATACAATACAGTCACGAAGGTGGTATAACCACCACAGAGGCTCTGCACTCCATGTGCCAGTAGTGCCTTGCTCTAGAAATCTCTTTTACTCGGTTGGTCTTTGGGTGTGTCCTTTGTAACAAACAGCAGGAAGTCAGATGCCTTCCAGGATTCAGTGACCTGTTTTAGCCAATGGCTAAACCCAAAAGGGGGTTGTGGGAGCTGCTGACTTTGTAGGTGGGTGATCAGAAATGTTGAGAGTTAATATTTGCAATTGTCTTTTGAGGTATAAGAAGGTCATTCTTGTGGGACTAAATCCTTTCCCTGTGGGTCTACATGAACACCAGATGTTTCAAGTCAGAATTGTATGGAATTGGTGAGCACACAGCAGGTATTAGGAGAATTGGGGGGGTTTTCCTGTGAAGAAAATTTTTATTGAGTGTAAACAGGAAGTGCTGTATACTTTTTTTACAGATATTCTAGAGAGAAAATATTTCTTTTTTTCTTATTTATTCATGGTTTGATTCCTTTGGTACAACATGGTGCTACTTATTTTCTTGCTCTTAAGTGTTCTAGCTATCCTCACTGGGAGATAGATCCTTTGGTCTGGCTCACACTTAGCTCTCATTGGGACACTCCCATTTTCATCAGTTTTCATTAAGTGCTTCCTCACCTGCTGGCACTACAAAAGATGCTCATCTCACTGCAAAGGAATTCTTTCTTCAAGTGATCTGGTTTCTCTTATTGAAAAGGTGGTATTTGGAAACCAAGATGTGGGTGCTAGCTGTGCCTGCTGCTGTGAGGTTGTCACTGTTCTTGGCCTTTCAGTTCACAGACCTGTATGGGTCTCCACTGTGTCACTTAAAGAGTTTTGAAGAATGAGAACAACTTCCCATTTTCAACCTAGTCACTGAGGGAAAAAAAAAAAAGAAAAACAAAAACAAAACACAGCTTCTTCTTGAAGAGTGCCCATGTCTCTAATTTCAAATCCCTTGAACCAATCTTGGTATTTGAAAAGATCCTTATTGCCACCTCATTCTGTGTAGTTTGAAGAAGAGCCATTTTTAGTTTATAGCAGCACTCTTGGTTCCAAAGTCTACAAATGAGAAAGGGAACTCTTGATTTCCGAAAGTGGCCATTGCCTGTGATTCCAGGACTTCTGGCTCTTCCTACATCAACTCAGGTCTCCCATATTCTTAGTATTCCAGAAGAGTCATGGTTCTGTGTAACTCCGGGANCTCAGGCTTCACACTGTGAGTCTGTGTGCAGTGGTACTTAGGAGGCCTGTGGTTCCCCAAGTGCCAGAAATGGGGCTTTCTCAGTCATCAGAGTTAGACCTGCCTCTCATGTAAGAAGCACTCTTCACAGAATAAGAGTTGCACCTGAAATAAAAAACAAGACTTTTTAACTAAGCTGGAGTGAGACCAGTTTGCCCCAAATGTTCGTAACCAACCACTCCCAGCTGGTTCTTCACCGTCCTCAGACTGGGCATCAGCTGAGGTATAAACAGAGTACTTATAATTAATACAGACTCAAAATGATTTTGTCCTGTTTCATCCAAACCTTTACTTGCTTAATAGAGAACCCCCATTTAGTGTCTACAACATTCTCTTTCATAATTTCTCTTAGTGGGCTTAAAAAAAACCTTTTAAATTATCTTCTACCCTATCTTTTATCCTTTCTGCTGTAGATAAAAACACTGTTGCTAGCTTCACTGTATCCTCTGTAATGTTCTTTCAGTCACCATGCCTTTCACTGTAAAAGTCCCATCCGGCTGTCAGAAATGGCAGTGTAATTACAATAATTTTGTAATGTGCTCTTCAGAGCTTTGCAGATGGTGGGAAGTGATGGTGAGGCAAGTGTGCCTCTGCTATGGTTCAGGCTCTCACATCCTCTTTGAGGAGTCAGAAAAGAAATTTTCTGAGACTGGCTATTTCAGATTGCAAAAGACAGTGATAATTTAATATTCTATGCCAATGGGTTGTTAAAATCAATGTATCTTCATACATGCATACCCATAGAAATGTTTATTTTTGTTTTGNCTCAATGGATTATCAGGGACTTCCTAAAAGTGACATAAGCTTTGAAATAGCTGTATGATGGTGAATGAGGCCTTTCAACCCCTATACCCTCAAACTATTAGAATGTACAGTTGAACCCAGAATCTGTGTGTTTGTATGTCATACTTGGTCATGTGTGGATGATTTTGAATGATTCTAGAACATTCCCCATTGGTGACCCAATGGAAAGAACAATTAATCCTTGGAATTTTGAATATGGTGTTGGTACTTAGTTTTGTTTCTGTTTAATGAGTGACTCTGGAACTTATTTATATTATCACAGCACTTAATCATTCTAAATAGAAACACCTCATACATCTATTCTGAAACACTTGCTCCNACCGATGCCTTTGAAGGTGGCCAAGCAAAGAAGGTGAACATAAGGCAGCTCAAGTGATGTTTACTTTCCTCTCTGCTGTGTTATGATTAGGCTTAATGAAAACTAAAGGTACGGCTTTGAGCAGAGCTAGAAGGAACAGTTTTTTCTTTGACTGCCCATTTTACTAGTCCAGAAAACAGATCAGACATCTCATCTGTGACTTNGTGACAAAAGAGTTAACNTCTATAATGCCCTTTCTTTGTAATGACATCAACAGAAGGAACATGGTCTCACATCCATTGTACCCTAAGAAAGGATGATATGTTGTTTCATAGTTCACTTGAGAAGTGCTTAACTCCCTAGAGTCAGATGTGTTTAATGGCCTTGATATAATTGATGACAGTCAATGTTAGATGTATTGGGATTTTGTTCATTGGAGTGATGTTTCATGAGAATGCTCTAGAAGCACTCTTGAATGGTATTTACTCTTTGATGATATGAGAGATTCATTGTGATTAATAGCAGGAACAAAACTCACTTTTCATATATGAAGTTAATTGATTTCTTTAGGAATCAAGCCTATTATATTTTTGGCGTGTTCTAACCTACATAACTGGTTGCTATAGATCACCTCATAATAAATCAATGAAGATTCTGATCATGGTTTTAAAAGACGTCTTTCTTTTACAGTAGGCATTGTTTATTCAGGTTCACTTGAAATAAATAGTATTTTAAACTTGTAGTTTTGCCTCTATAGTTTCTGTTATAAAGTGATATAAACAGTTTCTATAGAGAATAAATTTTCAGAAATTTGGGCTAGAACTAGAAAATTAACGTGGTTGAAAATTTTTCTGTGTGTCAAGAATATTTTAAAGTTAATACATTGTACTTGTTCTATAATTCTATCAATTATAGTAGATTTTTTTCCTTGTACTTCTAGGGGACATAAATATTTGTGAATATTTGAAAGAATAAAGTGAGTGTTAAGGCTTTAGAATTTGCATTGTTGGTCTTAGTCTACCCTAGGAATAAAGGAAGACATTCAGGAACTCTGAGGTGTTCAAAGCAAAGAATTCTGTATGGCCAGAGATAGGAGAGAGTGCCCAATAAATGTGAAGTAGAGCTCACATTTATTACAATAATAATAAATGCTCTACAGAGCTCATGGTAATTCATGACTATGGCTTGGGTTATCAAGTTTCTTTAATTCTCTTTCTGTGGTTAACTTGTAAATGACTTTCCCCCTTTGAAAAATAAACAACAAATTCAGTATATTTTGTATTTTTATGAAACAACATTTACTTAGCACTCTGCTCTGAGGAGGATATAAGAGTTATTATATAAAAGATTTATGGTCCCTTACTGGGGTCAATTTCAGAGTACCATATTCTCTGCTATGCCTTCATCTCTGCCTCCATTTTCACTGAAGGAACTGTTGAACATTAACTTTGTTGTGCCTGAAGTGAGATTCAGTTTCACATCTTGTTTTTGTCACCTCTAACGGGTCCAGCTCTTTCCCTTAGTCCGTGTTTTTACCAATTACTCTCCATGCTCTAGGGAGCAATGAGAAACACCCTGGATGTCTTCATCAGATCCAGCTACTGTGGTTGTGTATGGGGAAAACCAAAACCTGTAAGATAACAGTGATAGGAATTCAGGTGGTCAGATGGCTTGGGG
>LZPO01008197.1:98250-116749 GCA_001675575.1 Neotoma lepida | reverse complement strand
CGTAAGCCCATATGCGTTTGTGCAGGGGAATCCTTGGGAAGGGGGACACAGACTCCTCCCCTTCCTCTCTCTCGTCCTCCCTCCTCTCCATGCACACCATTTCCACAGGCCTGAGCACCCCCTTCTGTCTTCTTCCCCTAATAAACTCTTAATAATGGGTTCCGTCGTACCTCCTGGCTTTTCTTGTGAGGTAAACAGCACCGCTCACATTGCGCCGCTGCTGCTGCATTAAAACCAACAGTAGGAAAATCACCAAGACTCCAGTCCAACCTGGTCTACAAACTGAGCCCTAGGTCAGCCTAGGCTACAGTGTGAGATGCTCCCAAAGTGGCAGAAAGCCCCGCCTTCTCCAGTATGAGAACATGGGTGATGCTAAAGCTCACTGTCTTCTAGGCATTCCATTCGGCGGTCTCTCTCTGCTGTTGCAGGTGGTCCCCATAGGTAGCCTATGTAGAAAGTGGTCTACCATCGGGATAGATTAGCTTTCCTGTAGAACCATATCCTTTGTGTTTCTATTGTATTTCTTAATTTATAGGCATTTGAAGAATGCCCAAGTAGATGGCTTCATTAGTAAATATGTGCACCAGTGAAACGTTTATCTAATTATTCTGTATCAATAAAAAATCAGGAGTGAGATATCAGGGTAAGAACCTGAATGATCAGAGAATCAATGGAGAAGTCACCAGGGACCTCCTTTCTCCTCCCTTCCTCAGTCCAAAAGGCTGAGATCCTTTCTNAACCCCACCTTACTACTTCCTGTCTCCTATCTGTCTGCAGTCCTTCAAGACCTCTATGGTTAATTTTGTTCTGCTAGTGGTTAGCTCCGCTCTCTGACTCAAAGCAAACTTTATTGTCAGAATGTGACCAAAATGTCACACAACACCCCAATCTGTAGCTTAGTGACATTTCCCACCCAGTTTCTCATGCCTTCCAGAATTCATTTCAGAGAAAGTAAAGACAATGTAGGCCAACANTTCCAAAAGTGAATTTGGAAGATTATAAGTTAGAAAAACAAAATCAGCCAACATTCAAGTCTCAGGACTTGGGCTCTAGCTTGGCTGTGACCTGTGTGACCCTGTCTGAGTCCCTGAACCTCTTCTGATGTCTTCTTATTCATAAAGTAGGATCTTTGCTTTTAGTTCTGCATAAGGTAACAGTTTTAGTAACTTTTCATTTTTGCCTATTGTGAANATAATTGAGTGGAGATTAAAAAACACATACCTTTAGGAAGAGCTGAGTATTATGAGGGCATAAGGGTTTTCAGAGTTGCTGTTAGTATAGCATGCTGTTTTATTCTTTGTGATTCTCTTTGATACAGCACCAGTGTTCCGAAGTGAATGATGATAGTGTGGTTGAGTTCAAAGGCAGTGAGTTCGGCCTGGAACCCGATCAGTCGAATGCAAAGGCTCAGTGGAGAGTAAGATGAAGAGAAGCAGAAGGGTGGTGGCCACTCCTGCAGCATTAGGTAGGACAAAGTGGTAGGGGAGGTGAGGAGGGCCAGTCTCCTAGGCTCAGGAGAGTGAGAAGTTTCTGCCTTCCTTCTTCTTCACTCTTCCTCCCTCCTTTCTTCCCTCCCCCAAAATGTGAGAAAATAAATGAGTTAGCTACAAGATACAGACCCTGGTTTAGAACAATTTTGATTTTATTATTACCATAGTCTTTTCAGGCTAATAATGATGTCTATTGGAAAGATAGATGTGTTGGAAATAGACAAACTGAAAGTGGAAAAAGCAGAGTGAGGTAGTACATGTCTGAAACCACAGCATTCAAGATGCAGAGGCTGTATGATGGAGAGTTAGAGGCCAGTTTGGGCTACATAGGTTGTTCAAGACCAGCCTGGTCCACATACCTATACCCTATCTCAGAAAAGCTAAAATCAGGAGGTAGAGCCCAGTTGTAGATGCTTAGCAAGCATAGGGCCTGGGTTCCAGCCACAGCCCAGCAATGAAACAAAACAATTAAAAAATGAAACAGTGAGTTGTTTGTGTATGTGTGCGTGTGTGGTGTGTATATACAGTTCATAGCAGCCTTTACATTTTCTGGGTTTAGTACAGTAATTCACTATTAAGAAGTGTCATCCTTTGAGAGAAACAGCATGACCTGAAGCAGAAAGCTGTGACTATTTACATACAAGAGATTCTTCAAGATCATGATTGATAACTGTTGAGGTTCCCTCATAGAAAGGTGAGGCCATTGTACCCTTATTTGATATTTCAGCCANTCCCCTTCTATACTTCCAGGCCAGCTGTATGCAATTCTGCCCTAACTGTGCTTGGCCTCATTGTCCCAGAGGCCTAGAGTATTTGACAGATGGAGGCTTCACTGGAGAGGGTTTCCATCTATCCATCCATGCTGGGTGAGACTTTCCAGTGGTGTGGTTGATTTGGAGTCATCTTCACCCTTGTAAGTAACCCCTCACCCCCACTCTCTGTCAGTCAGCATTGCAAACACACTGAAGCCCTAAGTCAGACTTGGCTTCTTGCTGAGGTCCTATAACAAGGTGGGGGTATCTGTTTACATCTCTCCAGGGAGAGAGTTTGGCCACACTCACATTTAATATTGAAAATGTGTATGTTGTGTGAACAACGAACAATGCATACTTGGTATTAGTGTTTTGCTTGACTTCTTTTCTGGACTGGATAGAAAACTCTGCGTTTGTTTTTCTCGGGTCCGAGTTTTGCATCTCTGTTATTCCTGGTGTTTGGGGGATGCGATTGTTCTTCAAGTTAACAAAAACCTCCTAGGTGATAGCAGAATCTAACTATTTGATTTGATTTATTTAAAGAAATTATTAAAAGCCACAATTAAAATTATGGAGATATAGTTAAAACCTGTTTATTACATCTCTAACAGTTTGGTGTTTCTAGTTACACAATTTTATTTGCTACTTAGCTTTGCTTTTCTTAGAGTTCATTTTTAACTGGGCTTTCTCTTTCCTTTAATAATAACAGGAGGGCAGAAAGGTTGCCTGGAACTTTGTAATGTTTAACAACTGCACCATTTTTTAGGTTTAAGTTTCTTTCTCCTTTTGTTACAATGAACTACAGAGGGACTGTGAGAGATGGTTCAGTGGGTAAAGGCACTTGCCACCAAACCCAGCCACCTCAGTTTGATTCCTGGGACCCACATGGTGGAAGGAGAGAACCGACCCTTGGCTGTTCTCTGACCTCCACACCTGTGCCCTGGCGTGTGCCCACACCTTCTTTTACACACATACACACATATACAAATAAATGTAGTAAAAAACTACAAGAAGTCTAATGTTTCCATAACCTGATAAATTTCAAAAACTGAATGCTAGAAGGGAAAAGGAAACACCACAATTCAGTACAATTCAGTCTATATAAAGTTAGTAAATATACAAAATAATTGCATGTATTACTCCTGAATGCATATAAACACACTGGACAATTGCTAGCATTGAATTTATGGTACTAACCAATTCTTAAAAGTGCGGCCCAGAGGTGGTTTGGAGATTGAGTGCAATAGGCTTCAATTATATCTACAATACTTTAAGTTATTAAAAGGCTAACTTGCTAAAGCTAGGCATAAATGTCTATTCCTTTTCTCTACATATTTGCAGCATAATCTGACTAAATATCCCTAAATCTAATGTTTGTTCCTAAAATTTTTAAGACACCACAACCCAAGCTTATACAAGCAAACAAAAAAACCATCAGATATGGCATCCTGCTATGTTGGTCCAGATGTTATCGTTTGCATGTTGAGTCCCTTGTTGAAGGCACTAAATCCCCATGGGAAGTAGGATGGAGTATTTTGCTTTGCAGCTGAAGGATTTTCAGGATGAAAGGTCCTTCCGCATGAAATGAGATCAGTGGCAAGCTCCTGGTTTAAATTGTTTGAAAATTTGTTTGATCTGGACTCTCTAGGGGGAGAGAAAACAGTGATAGCCTAGATACAATATGATAATATATTAATTTTTTTCTCAGTCTCTGGATCACCATGGCAACTGGACAGAAGTTGATGAGGGCTATCCGAGTGTTTGAGTTTGGTGGACCAGAAGTGCTGAAACTCCAGTCCAATGTGGCAGTTCCTGTCCCCAAAGGCCATCAGGTAGGGATAGTTATTTAATGCAGGCAATGCTCTCTCAGAGCAGATGTACAACAGTCTGCAAAGATGCTATTTAACTGTTTGTCTGTGTGAATCCATTGTGGGATCCGAAAACTGACTCAGTTTCCCAGTCTGAATGTGAAGTCTGTTCTGAGTCAATAGAGTTCAATCTCGCTTGCTCCAGGGCTATGAGAAAGTCCTGATTAGCCCACGGGAAAGAACATACTATCTAGCTAACCTCAGGCTGCTGATGCCAGCTGGAGGTACATCAAGATAGAAAATGAAACTGCCTGCTCCTTGATGCAAGGACAGGGTAGATAGTGGTTGAATGCCTGTGCTGTGCATTGTTCTACCTCTGTTCTTCAAAACTGTGTATAAGCTGCCTGTGAAGTAAACTCGGGGCTGTCCGGCATTGACTGGCAGTCCTCTCAACTCTGTTCCGTCTTCTTCATTGTCTCTCTAATCTGCACGCCTCCACCCAGATACCCAGTCGACTCATCGGCAGGCACTGACAAATCCTGATAAAATGACGCACATGAGAGTTACTAAGGAGACATTTGAAAAAGAATAACTTCTGGTTACCACAAAGTTTCTAATGTTGAAAATCAGCTTTGTAGTACAGTAATGGGAATTCTAGTATGTAATGTAGTCGTCATGGGAATTGTGAGTAAGTTTTGTTATCACGAACCTCCCTGATTTTTATTTCTCACCTGGTGGGATAATTTCCCCTCTGCATTAATGCTTTGTGTATTGGACTTAGGAGAATTCAGTTGTGGGATTTAATTGTCTCTAGTGATTTTTTATCAATATCCTTTGACTCATATTGTATATATTTATTAAGGCACATTCCATACATACCCCTTGTCTAATATCCTTAGCAAGCCTTAGGAAAAAAATTTTTTTCAGCTTATGCATAGCTCATCTTTCCAGGTTCACTTCTTATTACTCTCTCAGTAGACTGTAATCACCTTAACTTTATCCACTTTCTTCAAGAGACTCTCATTCTGTCATTGTATATATTTCTGCAACCTGAAAAATACCCCCCCCATTCCTACAGAATTTCTCTCTATTTTTTAAGGCTTTCTATAAGACCTCCCTTTACTCTTATAGCAGAGATAGGTACTTGCTGTGTTCTGAAGGAAACCATGCTTTTCTGCAACATGGGGGTGTGAACCCAGGGACTCCAGCACACTTCTACTGACTGTCTACATCCCCATCCCCAAACTCAGCTTCTTTGATAGATGTAACTCAGAATCTCAGTGGTTCAGCAACAGAAGATTGTTTTCCAATTCCCGCAGTACTGGTAGGGCACCCTCCTCCACCAGTGACTTGGGGACCCAGGCCTCTTTCACTGTAGGCTTTGTGGACTTTAGCATGGAGCTGTCATAGAAAGAGGTTTTTGGGGAGATTTTGCTGGACCAGGCCTGCAAGTAACTCTAAGTACTTTGGCTCACTTTCCTGTGGCTCCACCTCAGTCTACTGGCTCATATGTGAAGGACAGGTGTCTTAGTTACTTTTCTATTGCTGTGAAGAGACACTATGACCAAGGCAACTTATAGAAAGATGAGATTACTGGGTCTTACAGTTCCAGAGGGTGAGTCCATGGGGTTTCTGTTGCTGTAATGAAACCATGACCATGGGGAGGAAAGGGTTTATTTCACTCACACTTCCATATAATGATTGATCATTGAAAGCCGTGAGGGCAGGAACTCAAACAGAACAGGAACCTGAAGGCAGGAGCTGATGCAGAGGCCATGGAAAGGTGCTGCTTATTGGTTTGCTCCTCATAGTTTGCTCAGCCTGCTTTCTTATAGCACCCAGGACCACCAGCCCAGGGATGGCACCACCCACAATGGGCTAGGCCCTCCCACACTAGTATTTAAGAAAGTACCCTATAGACTAGTCTACAGTCAGATCATATGGAAGCAGTTTCTCAATTGAGATTCCCTGCTCTCAGATAACTATAGTGTGTGCCAAGTTGACATAAAAACTAGCTGGCACACTGGGAAATAATGTTCCTCATACAGATCTAAGAATTAACCTCATGGATATGTGGAGTTCTCTGAAACACACCTCTTTGAGCATTTTTTATTGTTTCCTGAAAGTTTTGAATAGTGTGTAAGTCAGTCTACCTTACTTCTTACTGCAGACTTAGAATACAGGCTTTCTGAAGACTGGGGCTTGTTCTTGCTTTATTTTCTCAGTTTTTCTAGCTCCGTCATTATCCTTATAGCATCATTGTAAAGCAATACCACAGTGCTCTGTGTGAACTGAATTGTATTGTCATTGCAGGTTCTAATCAAAGTCCACGCCTGTGGCGTCAACCCAGTAGAGACATATATTCGCTCTGGCACCTATGCTCGAAAACCCACCTTACCCTTCACTCCAGGCACTGATGTGTCTGGAATCATAGAATCTGTTGGAGACAGCGTGTCTGCTTTCAAGGTATTCCATCCTTAATTATTTCTATTTTGACTTGATAGCATTCTTCTGAAATTTAATTATAGCTTTAAAGGCTTTCAAAGGTACTCATTGCACAATTTCTGCTAGTTAGGGGACTCCTAGTCAAAAAAGAAAGTATTTCTTATCCAGAGGCCTTGCTTGTCTGCACTGTTGGGAATCAATACTGGGTAATTTCTGTGNCATCATGACTCAATGAATGAGATGTGGTCCGTTTAGTCTAATAGACTTGTGAGTGAAGAAAACAAATAGGGAGATGACAGATGTCCCAACTCTTGTCATACACAGACAGAATTTTTTAATTACTTTTCACAAAGTAGAGGAAAGGTTAACTCTTTTGGAGGATAAATAAACCACGAGCATTTGCAGAGACACTATGCCGTTTTGTAGATGAGATCAGGCCTATGTTCGTGGTTGTCGTTACTGTTCTGTCAAAAGACATGCCCAGCATGGACAGTGTCTTTGTAGCGTGCTTATGCCTACCGTCTTTCCTCCTAGTTTCTTGACCTGCTCAACTGTGGCACCATATTCACCAAAAATGGGCTTAACTGGAGAAACTTAACGTGCCCCTGTGCAGAAGTGGGCAGATTTCTGCAGTTCTCAGCTTGTGGCTTTGTGGCNTCTGCCCCCATAGTGTCTCTAAAACTTTCCTCTAATGCCAGCAGTGGTCTCTATACTCCAGAGTCAATGGGCCCTTTTATGTCATTGTCTTTCTTAAGTTCCCGATGACATTTGACACTTTCAGTCACTTAACTTTTTCTTAAACAGCAACAAGAAAAACCCAGTTTTCACTTTGGTTCCTAATGCCACCTGTACTGCTGTCCCTTTCTCCAGACATCCCTGTTGTCCATCCTTGCTCTTTGAATGCTCCCTTAATCCTGTTACCTCAAGCTCTCAATCCCATCCAGACCTGCTTTCTGTGTTCACTCTCTTTCCACAGTGGTCCCTAGCCTGAGGCAATCTGTTTCCTTTCTCAGCTAAGTCCTGGGACTGTGTCTGAAATGGTACTCGCTGGCTGAATTAATCAAACAGTTAAATTCCCATTATAAGTCTAGTTCCTATGCCACAGTAGTGACCTTTCAAGTGCTTAATAGTCCTGTACATCCAGCTGCTCCCTTCCTAGACAGGGCAGGTGTGGGACATGTCCACAGACTCCTCTCTTGGGGAAGTGCTGTGTCCTCCTGGTCATTGCCCAGGAGGTCCTTCCTTAGTCTATGGAAGGCTGAGATCGTCTGTGCTCACTGAGGTCTGATTGCCTTGGTGACAGCTGGTGTTTAAGGCCCATCTCAGGCCACCTGGCACCACTCTCCCTCTCCTCTTGCTGTGGCCACTGCCTATGGCTTAGTTCAGGTTGTCTCTCCTATTGAAGTAACTGTGACCTAGAATTTACAGGCACCTGCTACCTTTTCCTGTTCCTGGAGACCTAAGTCTAGAAAGCATCATTTAACTCTTACATCTATTACTTGTGTGTTTTGGTATTGAAATGCCTCACTGGTGAGAAGTAGGACTGTTTCAGTTCTTTTCATCCTTGTCTGCCACTCTTCCTCATGCTGCTGTTGCCTTCAGTACTGGACTGCTCTTCCCTGTACACTCCATGCCCCCTCATGGCTGTGTCTGTGTCCATGCTGTTTCCGCTACTTGACGTGATGGCACTGAAGCATAAATGTAGCTTCAAGGGCTTCTGTACTCCTGTTTTGTTTCTTTCCATGTTACTTCCTGCAGCTATTGTGTGCTCAGTATGAACACCTACCTACCTACTATTTGGAGTATAAACTGAAGTTCCCAGAAAATAACCCCTTACCCTGTGTTAATGGTTATGCAAACCTACCGGAATGGTATGGCTTCCATGATGATGTAGAGCTGGTATATTGTGGGTCCTGAGCTAAATTGTCTTGGTCTATCTAAGGCCTGCTAATAGCCATCCATTGCTCACCTCTTTGTTTGACCTAACATCCATCTTTATGACTATTAGGAAAACCCTTTGGGTATGCATACACAGACCACAAGCTTCCACCAACCTTAATGCTAAGAATAGCATCAGACAGCATCTGAGGCCTATAGCAGAGAATTCCCTGCTCTGCTGTAACTGCCTATCATGATGTTCCCACTAATGCATTGGAAAAGTGCTTGATTTATGGCTTTCTTTGTTCTTTACTTCATGAAGCTGTTAACACATGGGAACATGGAGTTTAGCTGTGGTCACTCATGGCTCCAGGATGAATTCTTGCTCCCTTTGAGGTGAAACAAGACAAACAAGAGGAAATGCTTGTCATGTCTCAGCATTAGCATTTGCTCTTGGCCGACTCCTCTGCCACCAGACTTCCTTCACTGTGTTGCCTCATTCTGGTTCTGTTCTTCAGATCTCGTCCTGATGTCCACAACCTGCCGCAAACACCCCGTGTCCCTGTGCAGCTTCTTCAGTTTCCTTTCTTTTCTTGGCCCCGTCTCACCATGTTTACTTGCTGTCCCATTGCATGTCCTCCCCTGCCCCCTCCTCTTAGAGGTGAGCATGCTTAAGATTTGGGACAGTGTNTTGTCATTGATGTCCCTCACAGAACTCCAAAATAATGCTTTCCTTCCAACGAGTTCTTAATGTTTGAGTCACATGGAAGTCANTTGGGTCTGTTTTGAAGCCGTAGAACAGGGACTCATCTTACTCAGTCTCTCTTGCCCATTCTCAGACAGCACTGCCCAGTGCTCACACTTGCCTTTGATGCTTAGTTTCCTTCCAGAGCCTTTTCACATTTATCCTGCAGCACAATGCTATTGGCTTTTCATATTTCTTTATTATGGGTTTGAGTATACCGAGGCCATCATTGCTCAATATTTTGTCTATTCCATGGTCTATCTACTTTCTTTTTTTTTTTCCCCTTAAAGATGCAGGCCAAGTGTTTAGGTGACCAGCTATTTTTCCAAACATGTAGGGCATGTTAGACTAGGCTGTACATATGCTTTTCCATGACAAGGATACAACAGGTGGCCACTATAAGGGTGCTTTGCTTCCTGCTGTGAGAGGTACTGGGGTCTGCTCTGGCTCTTTCTGCTATTTCAATGTGTTGCTTTATTGGATGAAACTGCAGAACTTACGTGCACTTCAGTTTCCTCATCTGCACCTTCCCTAGGTCACTGTGGTGGTTATGTAGAAGGCTACAGTGTCTAGCTTAGTAGGTGCTCAGCAGGTCTACAGTAGCATTCCCCTGTCTCCTTTAATGCATCTTTTTATAAGTTCCCATTTAGAAAACATGAACAGAGGTTCAGTGTTTCAGTTGTGTTTATGAGATGCGGAGCTGGAGATATCCGTATGTAAACGATTATTTCTTACTGTAAGGCTGGCATTGGAAAAGTCTCATCCATCTTGGCATCATAGGAATCTCTGCTGCATGCATTTGTTGATCTCTTTTTCAGAAAGGTAACCGGGTCTTCTGCTCCAACACGGTTTCTGGCGGTTATGCAGAGTTTGCTCTTGCGGAGGATCACACCGTCTACACCCTGCCTGAGACACTGAACTTCAAGCAGGGGGCTGCACTTGGGATCCCATACTTCACAGCCTGCCGTGCTCTGTTCCACAGGTAAGGTGGCACTAGGGCTTCACAGCCAGCCCAAGCAGGCAACGCTCACCACCTGCCTTCTACCTATACTGTGGCTGCTTGTCATTTCTGGCTGCTAGTCATTTGCCATTAAGCATTTCTGGGGTCATGACAATCATGCAGGGGACAGAAGTTTGATCATTTTGAGGAAGAACGAGGAAATTAATCCCTTGAATGGAGATCATNTTCTTAAAAACTGGGAATCAGGAGGGAAATATTAGAAGACCCTGAGGTAAGTGTCTANCTGTGTCTTAGTCACTGTTCTATTGCTGTGAGGAGACACTATGACCATGGCAACTCTTATAAAGGAAAGCATTTAATTGGGGGTTGCTTATGCCATTACCATCATGACAAAGAGCACGGCAGCAGGCAGGCATGATGCTGGAGAAGGAGCTGAGAGTGATACCCTGATCCAGAAGCAGAGGGAGGGAGCCTGGTCCTGGCTTGGGCTTTTGAAACCTCAGAGTCCACCCCCAGTGACACACTTCCTCTAACAAGGCCACACCTCCTAATCCTTCTAATTTCATCAAATAGTGNCACTCCCTGGTGACTAAGCATTCAAATGTAATAGCCTATGGGGGCCATTCTTATTCAAACCACCGCAATCTTAGTGACTTTTCTATTGCTGTGATATGACACCATGACCAAGGCAACTTACAGAAGAAAGAGCATATTGGGCCTTACAGTTTCAAAGGGTGAGTCTATGACCATTAGAGTGGGAGCATGGCAGCAGGCAGACAGGTATGGCACTGGAGCATTAGCTGAGAGCTTGTATCTGATCCACAACCACAAGGTGGGATGGAGGTAGACTTTTTAAACCTCAAAACCCACCCTCAATGACACACGTTCTTCAACAAAACTATACCTCCTAATCTTTCCCAAACAGTTCCACCAACTGGGGACCAGTTATTCAAATGCATGAGCCTATGTGGGCCATTCTCATTCAAACTACCACAGTGTTGGAAGATATTTTTTTTAAAGATTTATTTGTTTATTATATATACAGTTTTCTGTCTGCATGTTTGCCTACTTGCCAGAAAAGGGCACCAGATCTCATGATAGATGATTGTGAGCCACCATGTGGTTGCTGGGAATTGAACTCAGGATCTCTGGAAGAGCAGGGAATTGAACTCAGGACCTAGCAGCTAGCAGCCACTGCTCTTATCCTCTGAGCCATCTCTCCAGCCCCGGAAGATGTTTTCATTTATTGAATTTTTTGAAGGATCAGCCAGACATGTGCATGTTTCAAACTGAAAGGGGATGTAGTGGGAGAGGAAAGGACTCCAGACCCAACAGGAGACAGGCTTCAGGTTTATAGGAAAACCCACCCATGAGACCTAGAAGAAAAGATGTAACTATGGGAACATTTGTAGGTAGGAGGCAGGATGTTGAAGGCACTTCTATATATTGGNGAATCAGAGCTGAAGGTACAGAAGTTCAGGGTCATGGGATTTTCTCCCATATTTGTTACACATTGGCTTAGGGTTTTTATTGCTGTGAAGAGACACCATGACCATGGCAACTCATAAAGAAAACATTCAATTGGGGTGGCTCACTTACAGTTTCTGAGGTTCAGTCCATTATCATCATGNCGGGGAGCATGGCAGTGTGCAGGCAGATGTGGTGCTGAGGCTGATAGTGCTACCTCTTACAGGCAACAGGAAGTTACTTGACTGTCACACTGAGTGAAGCTTGAGAAAAAGACCTCAAAGCCCACCTCCACAGTGACAAACTTCCTCCAACAAGACCACNCCTTCTAATAGTGCCACTCTTTTGGGGGGCCATTTTCATTCAAACCACCACATTCCACTTCCTGGCCCCCAAAAGGCTTATAGCCATACCATAATTTCAAAAATGTATTCAGTCCAACTTCAAAAGTCCCCATAGTCTATGACAGCCTCAACTTCAAAAGTCCCCATAATCTATGACAGCCTCAAACTTGTTTAAAAGTCCAAAGTCTCTTCTGAGAGTCATGCAGTCTCTTAACTGTAATCCCCTGTAAAATCAAAATCAAAAAACAGAACACATACTACCAACATATAATAGCACAGAATATACATTATCATTCCAAAATGCAGGGAAGGGAGCATAGTGCAGAAATACTGGACCAAAGCAAGACTGAAAACCAGCTGGGCAAACTCCAAACTCTTCATTGAAACATTCTTCAGATCTCCAACTCCTTTCAGCTTTATTGAGGGCAACATACTTCTCTCTCTTGGGCTGGTTCCACTCCCAGTTAGCAGCTCTCCTTGGCAGGTATCCCACGACTCTGGCATCTCTAACAACTTGGGGTCTCCAAGTCAATCTAGGCTTCAACTTCACAGCTTCATGCAATGGCCTCTCTACTAGGCCTCCATTCAGGGATACCTCTGACACATGCCTGGCCTCAGTAGCTTTATTCCATAACTCTTTTCTTCTGTCCTTAACTCTAAAGCAAGAACCATGTGGCCGCAGCTGCCAAGTTCTGCTGTTTACTGTGGCTGGAACATCACCCCCTCATTCAATTACATCTTCACCAGCTTTCTGTCTTTCACTGCCTGAGCTTGGCTGTCCTGAAATTTGCTCTGTAGATCAAGCTAGCCTCAAACTCAGAGATATGCCAGCCTCTGCCTTCCCAGTGCTGAGATTAAATGTGCGCCCCACCATACCCAGGTCTGAGCTTTTCTTCAATTCCTTTTCACAAGTTGGAAACTTAGCTGGGTGGGATCTTGCCCTGAGGTCACCACTCCCTTTATTCCATTTCTTAATCCTTTTATCTTCTTGAACAGAGAATTTAGCTCCAATCTACTTTCTGGTGCCCTTTTTCTCCTCAAATATTTTTCCCTGTTCATCTTGCTCCTTTTCATTATAAATCTTCCTTAAAGTTACCTCTAATAACCACACAACAGAGTCTATACTAGGCTGTTTTAAAATTTCTTCTGCCAATGGAATTAATTCAGAACTCTTCACTTTAGCCTCAGGCAGACTCTTCGGACAGGGGCAAAAAGCAGCCAGTTCCTTCATCAAAATACCACAAGAGTGATTTCTAGGCAACCTACTAAAATTCTTCTCTGAAACCCTTTGAGCCAGCTCTCAACATTTCAAATGATTATCAGCACCATTGTCTTCCATGCTCCTACTAGTATGGCCANTTAAGCAGTGCTTAAAGCATTCCATTGCTTTCCTAACCCAAAGTCTCAAAGTCCATATTACTTCAAACAAACAAAAGCATGATCAGGCCTATCACAGCAATACCCCAGTCTCTGCTACCAACTTCTGNCTTTGTTAGGGTTTTTATTGCTGTGAAGAGACACCGTGACCACAGCAACTCTTATAAAGAAAACATTTAATTTGGGTGGCTTGCTTACAGTTCAGAGGTTCAGTACATCATGGTGGTGAGCATGACAGCATGCAGGCAGGCATGGTGCTGGAGAAATAGCTGAGTGTCCTACATCTTGCAGGCAACAGGAAGTCGACTGAGTGTCACACTGAGGGAAACTTGAGCAAAAGAGACCTCAAAGCCCGCCCCCACAGTGACATGCTTCCTCCAACAAGGCCACACCTCCTAATAGTGTCCTTTGGGGACCATTTTATTTCAAGCCACCACANACATTTAGAGAATATTTCAAGGAAGTCAAGTTTTTTGATTAATCCAAGGCTTTTTGGTGGTGAGATGAAATCAGGCAAAGGTAATAAAAGCTCTAAAGAGAAGGAGCAGCCAATAGAGTGGTCACTGCTGTAGCAGTGGACCCTGGTGTCTGGTAGTTCTCTGGTTGTTCCTGTTGAACATGGAAGAGAATGGATGAAAGTTAGGGAACATAGGACACAGGGTGCTATGAAGGTTGAAATCTAGAACACAGCTGGGCTGGGGTTGAGTAATTAAAAGTCATAGAGTTAACAAGTTAACAGCATGTATACACAGTTTGATCCCCAGGGGATGGGGTGATGAGTATCAGAAACAGAATCAACAAGAAATGTTTGTGCGTGTTTGGGTGCTACTCTGTATATCTGTATGCACATATATTTTCTAAAATCAACTAGACATATTGATTAATGATTTTAAAGACCTGGCCCCCAAATTGTAGAAGTTTATGAGGACTAAAATTCGGTAGAGGAGGCCAGCAGGATGGAAACTTGGGGATGGCTGCAGCCTAGGCCTCACAGTGTGCTAGCACAGTGTCTTAGGGGAAGTAGCCTCTTCTATGCAGGTCCTCACCTGACTGAATGGGGTCCACCCACACTGTAAAGGGATAAGACTGTCAAGTAATTGTTAATTTTGTACACAAAACAATACCAAAAACAAAACATCAACAAAAATGCTATTTTAGGAACATCTAGAATGATACTTGAGAAAATCTGAGGTGCTTTCCCAGTCACAGTGTTACACAAAGTTAACCGCCCATGGCTGCATGCAGGGCAGCATGGCAGAGCGGAGGGTGTGAGGGAGAAGGTTTTCTTTCTTTTACTCTAGGCCTTGAGATTTGGGAAAATTTATTCTTCATGTTTGAGGGATTTTCTAACAGTTACAAGGCGTGTTTTATCTCTCAGTGTGTATTGTTAGTAATCTTATTCCCCTACATTTGATGTATAAGGTATCAGGGTTTGGGATATTTATATCCCAGCTTATCATTTAAACTCTGTCTCTCTCCCTGTCTTCACTTCCCTGTCTATAAGCAAGAGGGAGGGAGGCTTCAGTGATTGCCACCTGTAGGCCATGAGCAGGGACTCAGGGCTATTGTGTTCTCATTCTAGAATGAACAGGGTCTCCAAACAGGGGCCCTCTTTCCGAATTCCCAGAATGAACTGGATTCTATGGGGTGCAGTAGTACATGAAGGCTCCTGTGTTTGAATAGTGAAGCCCTCCCCATGCTGACTTGGTGCCTGTCATCCAGTGTTTAAAAGAATGTAGTAATGTGGCACAGTGAAAAGCCTGGGCATTTTACAGGGGCATAAGAACCTTGGAAACTCAGTACTGCCTTTCTCAGGACCACTCAGATCTGATTTTCAGAGGTATGGAGAGGCAAGGACATTTTCTTAGCACTGCCAAAAGCAGCCTACTTGCTATTACCTGGGTAACCCTGGACCACAGGATAAAGACTGAGCTGCAGAATACTTGTTGGGGACACTCTCTGTGGGGACACATGGGCATGAGGGACTCCAATTTTTTCTGGTTCAGAAGTTCCACCAATATAGGAAGACGTAGCCTGAGAACTGCAGTGTGATTTCTGCATCCATCGTGGACAGAGGCAGGGAACAGATACCCAGTGGCATCTCCTGAGTGGGTACTGCATGGCAGGTCTATATTCATTATAGCTCTGGGAACCATTCTTTGAGCCTTGGGGTTAGAGGATATTTGACTCCATGTCAGGATGCAGTAGCTCTTTGGGTGTTAGNTAAAGCAAGGGTAGAAATTCCTCAAAGATGATGGAAAACACCAGCTCTTGGTTAGCTCAGAAGAAGAGAGTAATGGCACCTCTGCTTTGTTCTGCAGTGCCCGTGTGCGAGCTGGGGAAAGCGTCTTAGTTCATGGGGCGAGTGGAGGAGTAAGTATCTATGGTTTTAAGTCTATGTTTAAGTGAGCATGGAGTTATGGGTCTCACATAACAGTTCTTGAAATCTCTTTACCTTTTTACTTTTTAAATTTTAAAAAGTTATTCTTTGAGTATTTCATACATGCATTCAGTGTGTTTGGTCTTACCCACCAACCCCCCCCAAACATGTCCTTCCCAACTTCACATCCTCTTCTTCTGCTTTTAAAATAACCCATTGGGTCCAAAGTCAGTGCTGCCTAGATGAGAAGCCATCTGTAGGAGCACAGTGGGCCCAGGAGGGTCACACCACTGCAGAAAATTGCCCCTTTCTCCCCCAGCCATCATCAGCTGCCAGTAGCTTCTCAGCTGGGACGGGGCTTGTGCATCGCTCCTCTGTCCATGCTGGGNTGCTGACACTGTACAGAGTAAAGTCGTTCTGAAGAGCCAGTTTGTAGCCATGTCCCCCTCCCCTGCCTTTAATGTCACAGAACTTCTTGAGAAGCAGTCCCTGAGTGGAATTCATGGCTGATGCTGTAGCATTTCTTGCTTAACAAATTCATCAGAACACCTCATACAAAGTTAATGTGTTGGGTTTCCACCCATGTTGGGAGTGCACCAAGACTGGCCNTGCCTTCNNGTNGCATTTGTCATTGTCCTTAGAATTATGTGACATTTTAAGCTGTTCAAAGGTTAACAATAGCTGTTCCATATTCCCTTAGATAGCAAAATAAGGCTCATTGAACCTCTTGGGCAGTGTGGTCAGCTTCTCTTCTGTCCAGTTCTTCCTGCCAATACACGCACACACGAACACTGTGATGACATCCAAGGAGGGCGTGGTATATAGCTGTGTCCTCAACACCACAACCCACGGCTGAAAATGTGAACGATTAGTGGGGAAAGGATTCAGAACTTAGCTCCTAAGCCCCTTTAGGCAATCACTAAGTACAGCACTGTTAGACTCCTCCTCAGGAATCTTACTGTAGTCTGCCTCCAAGGAGCATGGAGGGAAAGGTAGAGGCATGCATTTAAGACTCCAGCACAGGGAAGCTTTGGAAATGGTGGAGACAAGATTTCCTGTTTTTAAAACCCAGGGCCTGGGGCACGATGGCTCACCGTCAGAGAGCTCGTCAACCCTCAGTTCTGGGAGTTCTGGAAGGACATGGAAAGGAACAACTCATGGGCACGGCATGCCCCATGTAATGATGGTAGTGCCCTGACAGTGTGACTCTGCCTCTAAAAGTGCCAGGTAACTCAAAAAGTCAGGCCACTTTGCGTCTCTTTAGAGAAGAACTTCCTTATTTATGTCCAACTTCCTGGATGACTCAAAGAAATCAATCCTGGAGGATTTCACGGATCAGACTGTTTATCAAAGAATCCAAGGTATCTCTGAGAAAACACAACCTCTGAACTCACTGTTTACTGCCACCAAAGGCTGGTTTTGGATGAGGTTTAAATTTAACCCAATAACCAAAGGTTTGAAAAGCACATGCATTTATTTAAATTGCTATGGCTTTCTGAGAGCCTGGCGCTCTGTAGAGCAGAGAGATTTTGGTACAGTGGGGAGAGAGGTGTTTAAAGGAAATCTCTTTATTCCCTTCACCCTCCTGTAGAAAGCCCTGTCGCTTCAGAGGGATTGGATTGCTTTTTTAAAAGGTAAAATCCAAACTGTTGGTTTTCAGAGCTGACTGAGCCTACTAAATCCTGGCTGGCTGGGACCGGCTGGGGGCCTGGTGTGTGAAGCACCTCTGATCGTCCTGCCCTATCTGAGGGAGACAGCACTGGCTTTTGCCTGGCTTCTGTTTGTACTTCCTGTACTCATTTAATTCACATTTCTGCAGGATTATGTTGTGGGTTTAAAATGATGTGGATTTACAAACACAGCCCTTGTCCTAGTATGTTGGTGGGGAGTGCCTCATTTTAGTGTTAGCAAAGTCAGTTGGAGAAAAATAGCTGGCAGATAATGGCACATAATCTCTTGGAAGAATATTGTGAGTCTAATTGTTGGCAAGAAAATAACAGCCAGAGACATTCAGAAGACTACTGAGTAGCCCTTCAAAGNAGAGCATTACACAATATGTTTGCATTAAATCTGTACTTTAAAATGTGATTTTGTTAGAGTCATAGTGTCAATANAAAATTTAAGTCGTCGGAGTCGATTGCAATGACCCCATAGTGCAGTGCTTCACCTAATGGGTTGCCTATCTTCTTCATCAGATGGAGTCCCGCATACTTGTTTTGGTTAGAGTATAGAAACCCTGCCATACCCTGACTTGCATAGCCTCATCTACCCCATGGACCTTATAGTATTTACCCATTTTAGCCCAGGAGGCTAGAATTGCTCCTGCTCAAGTGAATTTCTCTTCATTTTTCATTGTGATTATTTTTCCTATCTTGCCCAATTCCNTTGACCTTCCAGATCATAGCTTCTTCATTTTTTAATTGAGTTTTATTTATTTATTTATTTATTTGCATGCTCTTGGTGGTCAGAGGACAATTTGCATGAGTTGGTTCTCTGCTTCTTGGTTCTCCACATGGTTTCTGACTTGGCTCGGTGGAAAGCAGTCTAACCTACTGATCCGGTGTCAGCATGTATCAAATTAATGTCATCTTTGTGTTAGAATGTATGGTTTTAATAAGATGGTGTGATATGGGAGGGTATACACTCATTTTTGGCCTCTGTATGTGCACTGGATACATTCACTAGCACATGCACACATATACACACNAAGAAGGCTTGATTTTAAAAATTGCTATTGAATTGCTGCCTTGAGTTTCATTAAAAAATAGTTCAATAAATTTTGACCTGGGAGTAGGGAAGAATTTTCAACTGTTTCTGAAGTAGGCCTACACATGTCTGCCACTTTTGTACTA
>LZPO01008197.1:54592-65062 GCA_001675575.1 Neotoma lepida | reverse complement strand
ATTCCATTTAAGTTGATAGAAGAGAATCTAGTAGGAGTCCACATCTTTGATTCCTTCATAACATTTTCCTCCATTCATCTTTGGCATTTTATATAAGTTATATGTGAAGTATTTGCTAATAAAAGAAGCCAAACAGCGTAGGAAATTAGGCTCTGTAGCCCCTCCCCCACACTGTTGAAGTTTGGATCAGAATGCAAACACTGCAAGGATATTAGAAATCGATGTACGGAATGGGGCTTTTATAGATTGTCTTACGTACTTCTGCAAGCATTCATTATGTACTTTCCTTGAACTGGCTCCACGTCCAGCTCTGAAAACGCTGGTCAATGTCCTGTCTACGCCTACGAGCAGCCCTGACAAGATGAGCAGCACTGCNGTTTGATGTTCTGTCTGGAGCAGGATTAGTTTTCTCCCAGGAGGTCACGATGATGAACTAAACTCCACATGCACAGGGCACACTGGACGGCAGGCAGGGCTGTCTGCACGTTGGCATTCTGTCTGTAATCAGATGCTTCAGCACCACAGATCCTGTCAGTGCCCCCCAAATAAGTTGGCTTTATTGATACAGGATGTTCCTCCTTGTTGCATAATGAGCTCCACTATGGGTAGCTGCTCAAAGAACGAGTGAAAAGAAAAGCCGAGGATCTGTCATTACCGAAGGCAGGGGAATCGGATGGGNCTTTTAACTCGAAACCACTGATGGTAATTTTTGGTTGCTTGCCTGAGTTGCCTGGAGCAACTGAAAACATCACCTTAGTTTTATTCAGGCTAATTGTCAGCCTGTGCAGTGGTCCTAAATTTGAGAAATGATTGACAGATTGATATATATCCTCAAGTTCACAGTCATTAGAACACAGTTACTTGGGTCTAGTCTGCCTCAAAGACGTGTATGGAAACCAGCAACCCACGGAGTCCAAACAGCACTGGCAGGGAGCAATACGTCCTCGTTCAGGTGTCCACAGCTTTCTTCCTGCACAGAACAAGGCCTGGTTGTGACCTTGTTTGACATGCATTTGTGTGCAGAGGCAGTTCAGGCTAGATGCTGTCTGTCCTGACTCAGCCAGCTACATAGTCACAGGTCCCTTTGTTGACATATTCCTGTGAGTAACCAAGTATGTTGAGCATTGGTTAGGTTAAAAAAAATAGTATGTAAGACTAAGTTTTACTCATCATATTTCTTCTCATTTTAGAAAGCCAGACACTTGCTCTGTGGCTTCTCTGTCATTTTAGGGGGCACACATACTTGCAGAATTGGTGTTGGTAAGGTAAGATATTATTTTACTCTTTCCCTTTAAAATATAAACCTTTATTTTCCTCTATTGCCCTTTTTAACTGTAGTCCCCTCTTACTGAAACAGAATTATTTTGTGCCAGTCATCTTTTGGTGCTTCAAATGTTTTATTGTGCAATTAAACTTGTATTAAAATTAAATCCCTGTAAACAAGAGACTGCATCTGAAAACGAGGCTGATGTCAAAGGTGTACTGAAGGTTACATCTTTGTCAGGAAAATGCATTGCANTTATATAGCAGTGTGACTTTCCCCTGGGAACTCGTGGGTCTCTGCTTCTCCCCAATAATGGCTTTTCTACTTCTGGATCCTGAGAGTCTCCATGTGCACTCCAGGGAAAACATCCTTCCTACACAGGCTCCNGCTCTCTGAGGAATGTTTCTCCCAGCCTTGGCTCCCAGAACATTGCTTGCAGGGATGTCACCCTAACCAGCCTTCTCACACCTTTTCCATAGCTTATTTGTCCCTACTTTTCTTCATCTTCTATCACCCAGTATTTACCTGCTTGTCCCCCTCAGGGACATGGGACAAGCATAGAATTTCATCTATCTCCTTCCCTGTCTGCATAGTAGAGTTTCTGTCACATGACTGCAAACTAGAACCTGGTGGAAAAAATTCTGACCAGGGATATTTTTTGTTTGCCCTGAATAGTGTTCTAAAAATTAGAAAATTNCCCCCNAATCATCTGGATTTTCAGCTTCTTTGGAAAAATGAGACNATGTGTTCGTTGTTAGAAGGCATTTCTAGAAGCTTGCTAGCTGAGCCGAGCAGCAGCCAACCGTGACAGGCTGTAGGACTAGCTCTTCTAGTGCTGTCCTTCCTGCTTTGGGGCTTTTGACTTTTGGTTTAAAATTGCAAGGAAGAAGAAACACCTCCAGAAAATATAAATAAAACCAACAATCAAAACTCTCGAGCAAGTCCTTACTGGCCTGTAGACTTCCTGTGTCCTTTTGCTTTGGCACATACGGCCTGACAGAAGCATCCAAACACGCAGATGGAAGATGAAGATGGAATACCCCCTGCAGCCTCCTTCCAGTGTGGCTGTTATTACAAATGGGAAACTGTAACAGGTGTGAGCAAACTGACACAGAGCGAGGAGAAAGCTGTATTGCTGAGTGTACAGGTCTGACTGTACAGTGTACACACTGACAGTTGCCACATCACAGAGTTATTTCATGTTCAGTTCCTGAAGCTAGCATTTAACAAGTGAACTGATATTTAGCCTGATATCTTGATACCTTTTATGTGAAAATAGTNTTTTGAAGCTAAATTAGAGGCCACTTGACCATAGGCAGCCATCACTGGCTGAATTTGCCATGCCCTGGCTACTATCTCACTTTGTCTTCTCAGTTGGTCCCTTGTTAACCCTTCTGAGCCTCGCTTATCTCAAGTGCACCATGAACAGTATACCTCCTTAGAGTTACCAAGACTCAAGTGAGATATGTGTTGGTGGTTAGCACATAGGAAGTATTAGGGACGCACTACTTGCCTTCTCTAGGGATATCCTATTTGTATCTTGCTCATCCCTAACCACCCTGCAGGGGGCAGTGTAACACCGGTGCTGACGGCCTACTAAGGTGGTGTCCCTTCTTAGAAATGTGTTTTTTCAGGCAAAGCGCTTCAATTCCCTGCTTCTCAGAATCATTCTCTGTAAAAGAGCTGAAAATGATAGTATTTGAGTTTAAGATGAGACCTGACATTTAAAGCGTTTGGCACAGATCCTGGCCCACAGTGCATCCAGCATTGTTTTTAAGGGCCATTACTAACACCCCTCATAGTGCCATGGCTGTAGAATTTATTAGCTTTGATGACAAGGCCCATGACTGTCCCGCAGAAATCTGGACAGTGTCTCTTTGAAACGCTCTTACCCACTGCCCTTGTTCTGTTGGTGACTGAAGGCCTTCAGTTTAGTCGGCCTGAAAATAAAAAGTAGATTTCCTGCAGGGGAGGTAGGGGAAGGGATGGCCACAGAATTCCCTGCTAACTCTGGATCTCTTTAACCCACAGTCTCCTGCTGACTCCTTTGAGGTAGTCCCCCAAATTCTAGGTGTCTGGGCTCCATCCTCCAAAATAACAGATGGTTTTGATCCTTCTTATTTCAGCCGTCGGCTCTTCCTTTGAACAGTTGATTGGAGAGGGGTGGCTCTCCACACAGGAGGCTCCGAGTCGTTCTCCTGTCGGTCTCTATANTGCTGCTCTGGTTCCCACATCACTCCACCATCTGTGCCTCCTGCTGCAGCTTCTGGGTTCCTTCTGGCTTGTCAGGGCTAAGCTGCAAAAGATTGAGGAGCGGTACCTCCAGCTCCCTTTACTCACATTCGAGACTTGGAATACACTAGTATTTAACAACCTTCAAAAACCAGCGCGTGTTAGTCTAATATTTTCATATTATCACAAGTCTAATGTTTTGAGGGAAACAAGACTATTTTTACTCAAGAATAACAAGTAATGTCTTCATTGCAGGGAAGACAAATTTAGCAAAATTTGATGNCCGTTGGAATCAGGTAGCTACTACACAGTTGTGAATCACCTCAGGCCAGCGTCTCTATGATGATTGTCGCCGAATCTGATGGCTTTGAACAGCAAAGGATGTTTATCACTCATGTTATCGTGTTGTTCTGACTTAAAGACGGCCCAGGAGAGAGCTACCATGGAGTAGTGCTGGGGGAGAGAGACAGCGTTCCAGGAACTGTTAAAGACTCCTCCCAGAAGTACCACATTTAGTTTTCACTCAGATTGCATTAGTTATAAAAGTCACATGCTGGCCCTAAGTACATCAATGGTGTGGACACAGGTGAGCCTGCCCTGTAATGCAGAGTAGCGCCACCTTCGCAGCAATACAGTTGGGATTTTTGTTTGCATAGAAACCAAGCAGAGGAGGCAGAACTTTCGACCCCTGCTTAAGTCGGTTCTGTGTAGCGAGACCTCTTGGCTACAACTGAGAAACATTTTCATAACGTACAATATCCCACATATGTAACTACTCAAGTCTAAGTGTGAAGTCGTGCTACCAAGCAAGCCGGAGGGGCAGGGGGGCTTCTGAGGTCTGTGACTATCCACACTGAATCCTCCTTTCCTCCCCTTTTTGGGTTTCTCCTATGTGTTATTTGTCTCTTCTTTTTACATCAGGCAAGTAACATAGTCCGAGCTGTGCTTCCTTTCTCTGCTTACCAATACTTCTTCACATTGCAGCACTCAGCAGCACAAACCACTTGGCTTCTGCCCTTTNGCTCACAGTTCGGAAAAGAGCCTCCATTCTCTGACTGTAGAACACAACAGACTACAAGTGTCATCAAGTCCCACACTTCCCTTTCCAGTGATGTGGAACCTGCCTCATCAGAGCCTTTCTTACGGCAGCTCTGTCTCTCCGACTCTTTGGCTCATGGCCGAGAGCTTTCTGCAGCTCTGCAGTGACAGCCCTGTGCAGGGAATAANCCTATTATCACAATTCTGCCTCCTCAATAACCGTATGGAATCTGGTGTGGCCATTATCAGTCAAGAAAAACACTGAAGAAGAAACAGAGGAAGGTGGCAATTNCCTCCTTGNTCTCATACCTGCTAGGGATGATCTCCAGGGCCTTGCACTTGATAGACCAGCACTCTGCCATGGAACAGCATCCCAAGACCAAATCCCACAGTCTGATCTTGGATCAACTGCAATGTTGTATACAAACTGTCCAACTCAAGGAGTCTCAGCTTTTGCTTTGGGGTGAGTGGTAGAGCTTTGGGAGATGGCATTTATCTGTTGATTGATTTTTATTGTCACCACTCCGGGTTCCTGCAGCTGACTCAGAGCTAACAGAGCTGTCCTTCATTCTTGNTATCTCTCAAAGCCACATTGCTTGGCTGTATTTGGAGTTGATGGAACCCTTAATATGTGGGGTCTGGTAGGAAGACTTNGGGTGACTCAGCCCTTGCCTTCGAAAGAGACAGTGGAACCCAACTCTTCCCTTTCTTTTCTCTTCTTCTTTCAGTCTCTTGCTGTGGAATGAGNAGTTTTGTTCCACCACATACTCCAGACCATGATGTGTGGCTCACACAGTCCACCTGCCCATGCCCAGATCCAGAACAAATCTATTGCAAACATTGTCTCTCCACATGCCTGTATCTCAGTGCTTGCTCAGTGAAGCTCAGTGACAGGGACTCAGTGGCAGGGTTGCCGTCTTCACCAGTCCAGAATTGTGCTTTCCCCTTTCCAGTTTCTTTGATGCCTGTTTGANAATGTCCCCTGACTTACCTTCTATCTCCAGAGGATATCATTAATTGAGATTTTGTGATCACTCCAATACCAACAACCTTTATGTCCTCAGGGTAACAGTGTTGGCTGAGCAATTTCTAGGTAAAACATACTTCTTTGGAGAATATTTAAGTCTGTGAAAAACATCTGAAGCTCCTTGAGGGTCACTTTTTCATATGAAATGATGTAATAAATGCTAAGGAGCATTATTATTCAGTATGTAACCTCAAAGACTCTACGGTCTTAGACTTAGTGCAATCTTAATCTAGTTTGAGTGATGGTATTAATATGAAAGTGACCNAGCTGTGTTTTTATTTATTTATTTATTTCTGAAAAATACAGTGAAAATGTCTATCATGTCCCTCCAGATAACAATTCCACCAATCTTCCACCGGGGGTCATGGGTCCTNTTCTACATCATCTGCCATGCTGTGCAATGCCAAGAAATACTTAATTNTGAACCCAATCTTCTCACTGTCTTCATCTCTTTCCTCTGGTTGAAGCACAGATGATAATAGGGGCCACACTCTTGTCAGACTGACCCTGGGGTGGGGAGATGAGGCAGGAGCATGGGCAGTTGGTATGAAAAGTGATGTTGATGATACAGATGGCATGAATTGGAGAAGGGGAGTGAGTCTGCAGCCACAGTGTGACACTTGAACCCATGTGCGTCAGGCTTCCTTGACGGATTTACCATCTCTTCTCTCCTTTGCCTCTCGTGTTTTCTGCTCCAAACAAGAACCCATTCATGTTTGCTATATAGAAGGCACCACAGGTGCCANAGAGAGTCACTGGGCAGACTTCACTCTTACCTCCATGTCCCAGTCCTCAGCAACCTCTGCACACCCTTTAAGGCTCATCTTAACTTCTCCTTCACCTTTGAGTGCTTCTCCAGAAGTGGACAATAGTACTAATTTTGGAGGTTGTNGAACTGTTAAGAGACAGAACCTACCTGAAAGCAGTGGGTTTCTGGGAGGGCAGCTCTTGTGGTTTGTAACTAACCTTGCTCCCCACCCTTACTCTGCTTCCCGATCCACCTCAATGTGAGCAACAGCCTTGTGTTCCTGTGGCTGTCACTCAGAGCTATTCCCAAGACCATGTCTTCCCTGCCATGGTGGACNGTACCCTCAGTTATCAGTCAGGATAAGTCCTCCCTCTCTTAAACTCCTGGCCAAGGATGTGGTCACTGCATTGGAGAAGTAGCATGGGAGTGGGGAGTGGGCTTGTTTAAGAGACCCACAAGGAGTCTCAGTATCCTTTCCTGCTTCTCTTGTCTGCTCTCATAGCCAGCATCTCCATCTACTGGTACGAATCCTGGGGAAAGATCTTCAGAATGAATCAGGAAGTCAAAGTCCTCGGTGTATGTTTATCCATATTCTGTTGTTAGAACATAGTCTCTAAGGCTAGTGCTGTATTTATAAAGGGAGGACATTGTGTAGTAAAGGAATTGACTAACAGCATCATGGGATTTGGGAAGTCCTACAACCAGCCATGTACAGGTTCAGGAAGCAGCTGGCTTGGTAACATGGCTTAATTCAAGCTCAGAGCCTCAGAATGAGAAAAGCTGACTTACATCCCCTAGTCTAAGCTCAGAAACTTGATAGCTGCTCGAGAGGGGGCATACTACTACCATTCACAAGCCAAGGAACCTGGGGTTCTGGTGACCAAGGTTAGAAGTGGAGTGATGTTTCACTCCAGAAGAGAAGGGTTGTGAGCCCTCTTCATGTGCCTGTTCCTTTTCCATCTAAATCCCAAGGTGACTTGAAGGTGCTNCCTACAATATGGTCTCAATCAACACTTGTGCCATTCCCTCCGGGAACACAGACATGTCCAGAAAGAGTACCTCATCTGTCATCTAGAAGTCCATCCAGTGCAGCTGACACCAAAGATAGACCATTACACAAGGGTAGAGAAAATAGTGTCGTTGGGAGGTAACAGAATTACATGCAGAGGGTGTGGCAGCTGGACTTTCTTTGGACCGCCAGCTTCTGGTAGACTTATTAAGTGTGAAAGCTTGGCCTTAGCTTAGGCTTGTTCCCAACTAGCTCTATTACCTTAATTTAACCCATTTATATTAATCTACATTCAGCCACGTGGCTCATTAGCTCTCCTTCATATTGTCATCCACTTCCTCTGTGACTTGCTGGTGAATTCCCCCGCACACTTCAGATTCATCCTAGAAGTCCCTCTCCTGCCTAGCTCTTGGCTGTTCAGCTCTTCATTAAACCAATCAGAAGGTGCTTTGGCAGAGACACATCTTCACAGTGTCTTCTAAAAGACTATCCCACAACAAGGGTGTGTGGCTGGGGGTGATGGGTGTGGATGTGACAGGAATGGTAGATGGTACATCAGTATGGCACTTTATAGCATTTAGCTTCTTTCTCTCTCTCTCTCTCTGCGTGTGTGTGCATACTTGTGTGGCTGAGTGAGCGTGCACTGGAACATGTGTGTGGAGGCTGGCGATTGGCATCATGTCTTCCTGGATTGCTTTCCACTTTATCTTTTGAGACAGGGTCTCTCATGGAACCTGGTGCTCACCCACAGGCTATGCTGGATGGCTAGCAAACTCTGCTGTCCCCTCTGTCTGTTTTCACTGCCTTTGTCGTGCCCCAGAGTTACAGATGCAGACAACTATGCCCAGCTTTTTTGTGTATGCTGGTCAACAAACTCAGGTATTTAGGCTTCCTTGGCAGGCACTTTACCACCTCTTCAGCCTTCTGCTGTTACTCTTTGTCTGCNCATCTTCAGCCAACAGATTTCAGGTTTGAAGATAGAAGGGAATTCTGTCCATTGCTGAAGTCTCAGGCCTGGTGAATGCCATTGATTTCCCACAGTCACTACATAAGTTCATCGGCTGTCGCTGTCTCTAGCTGGTCTGTTTGTAGATTTGATCCAATTCAGAAGCAGGNAGAGTAGGAACGGAAGGCTGTAAAGACACTTTTCCTACCCATGNTACTCAGAAGTCTAACTTGGAGATGTCCCTAGGAGTGTGCTACTCTGCCTACTTAGGTGCCCTCCCAGGCTGTGTTACATCCAACAATCCACGTTTACTCTCTGGCTCGCTGGAGTCAGCTCATCACAGAATGTGGTGTCTTAGTCTGGTGCTGCTACAAAAACAAAACAAAACAAAACAAAACAAAAAANCCCTGGATAATCTATAAACAAATAAGCTATTTATCACTGTTCTAGAACAGAGGAAGCCCAAGGATTATGTACACGCAATCTTAGCGTCTGGCAAGGCGGACAGCTTCTAAGCTAGTGTACTGTTGCTGCGTCCTCTGGAGGGGCATCCACATGTGGCAGAAAGNGCAAGGAGTGGGGGTGAGGCTCCTCCGTGAAGCCCTTTTCTAAGGACCTTATCATTCTCATCTCATCCAGGAGGCTTTGCCCTCATACCTTAATCAACTCCTAATGTCCCCATCTCTTAATCCTGTCACATAGGTGACTAAGGATCAGCAGATCCATTTTAAGGGACATTCAGACCATAGCCATCACGAAACAATCTCATGGCAGTGCATTCCTGTCTTCAATGGTTTGGTGCTCAGTCTGGATGCATTGGCCCTCTATCTTCTGGTCCTTGATTGTATGGCTTTGAGCAACTCAGACAACTTAGGGGGCTGTAAAGAATTAGGAAGCTCTCTTGTATACCAGCCACCTGCAAAACTGGGTATGTCCTGATGACTGCCCACCTCCCACTGTGGCTTTGCAGGGTTGCAAGGAAGGTAGCCCTGGGAGCCATTATATCATTGTCTCTCAAGTCCCTGGCTTATTAGGCTTATGTTGACAGTAGCAGTCTCTTTGAAACTTCTGCCAACAACCACTGGGTTGTATCTTGATGAAAGTCTTGGTTACTCAAGAGAGAATCATATNGAAAGACTTATTTCTTTAATCCTTCTTCAATCCATTCATTCTTTCATTAGCTTTTTCTTTTTATTTTTTATATATGTGGTGTGTGTGTGTGTGTGTGTGTGTGTGTGTGTGTGTGTGTATGTTCATGGGTGTGAGGAGCATCTGTGCAGGTGTTTATGCATGTGTATGTTCATGTGTGTGGAAGCCAGGGGACAACCTAGGGTGTCATCTTCAACAATGCTATCCATCTTCTTTGAGAAAGGGTATCTAACTGACCTAGAATTCATCAATTAAGGTGAGACTAGAGGGTCAGTGAGCCAGAGAGTAAATGTGGATTGTTGGATGTAACACAGCCTGGGAGGGCACCTAAGTAGGCAGAGTAGCACACTCCTAGGGACATCTCCAAGTTAGATTTCTGAGTAACGTGGGNAGGGAAAGTGTCTTTACAGCCTTCCGTTCCTACTCTACCTGCTTCTGAATTGGATCAAATCTACAAACAGACCAGCTAGAGACAGCGACAGTTGAGGGTCAGAAATTTTCTTGTCTCCTTCTCCTCAGTGCTGGGATTTCAAATGTATACCACTGTGCACAACATTTTTTCATGTGGGTTCTGTGAGTCCAATTCAGGTCTTCATGCCTGAAAAACAAGCACATTAGCGGCTTAAGCATCTCCCTAGATGCTTCATTTGCTTTTTCAGAGATTCCTAAGGGAGGGGATCTGTGGTGGGTGCTGGGAAAGAAAACAAAACAGAGAAAAATGTACCTGTTCTCAAGGCCTTGAATACGTTATCCTTTTGATTGTAAAGTTGATATAGGCCAGAGGCAACTTTCTTAAAAACATTCTTAATACTTAATACTTAAAAACAGTAAGTATTTCAGGTTTTGTGCAGCATGGACCACTGTGGGAGCGACTCCTCTCTGCCCTCAGGCACGGGAGCAGCACGGGTATGGTTGTGAAAATGGGTGTGGTTCCCCTCGGGAGAGCTTCCCAGACACTGTAAATTTCATATACATTTCCAGTATCCTATATGACTATTAAGATGCCCCCAACCATTAACAAATGTAGAATCATTCTTATTTGAGGCCTAAACAAAAT